>NKYY01000041.1:0-41153 GCA_002370515.1 Metschnikowia proteae | reverse complement strand
CTCAACTTGGCAGCACCCTTTCTCAATCTGGTGTTGGCCGTGAAAATAGAGCCTCTACCCTTTCTCTGGTTACGAATAACTCTACCTATTCAGTTAGTAATGAGTTTCATCTTGGTTTCATACGCCCTTAAGCCATAGTCGCTCGCTTGGCTTTTTGTTCCTTGGGTCCAGTAGCTCAAATTGGAGTCATTAGCTGTGGACTGCTTTGGACTCAGCTATATGTATCATGGGAAGGATTGTCTGGGTGCAGAAAACAGGAAAACAACATCGGACGAAGGCCGTTGTTACCGTATATGACGGCGTTTTCACATACCCATATTGTATTAGTTCGAATCCAGTACTTGGAGAAGGTGAGAAATTTTCACAGGGTGGAGCAGCAGCGGCGCGGTGTGCATAGGCACGTGATGCGCTTTTGCTGCGAGGTACCTTAAGTGCGACTGTCACGTGCCCTCACTTAGGGCTAGGGCTTCGCGTATGCACAGGTGACGTAGTGTAGCCTGGGGTACGTATTTAGTCTGCTACATCTGATCAGAGACCTTGGGGTGCATTGGAAATCGATTCAATTCGAAAAGTGCCCCATCAAGGTGGCATTTGTCCTAAACCTCTGAAGGCGTCGCAGCTTCCTGGGTGGGCTTGTCCTTAGCCTCCGGCTTCTCCACTGCAACCTCCACCACCAACTGTCTACCGTTGTGGTCCTTGCCATTGAACTCCAGGACGGCCTTCAATTGATCTTCCTCGCTGCTGAACTTCACAAAAGCAAAGCCCTTGTTGAAGACTGGCTCCTTTTTCTCGGCAATTTTCTTGAGCACGTGCGGTGGCACTCTTCTGCTTGGCACGCTCACCCACACAACATCATAGTCCTTGAACAACGCACCGAGGGACTTGGAATTGGCCCTGAACTCCAAGTTGGTGATGAAAATCGTGTCTTTCGATTTCGCACCTTCGGGGGCTTTTTTCTTGGCGCCCTCATCCTGTTTGTTCGACTTCTCGGGATCCTGCTTCCTGGAGGCACTTTCAGCTGGCTTTTCTTCTCCTTCAGCTTTGCTCTCGGTGGCCTTACTCTCAGCGGCCTTAGCACGGGCCTCGGCCTTCTTCTTTTTCTTGGTCTCCTTTCTCTTCAACGCATACGCGTCCTTTTTGGCTTGTTTTTCCTCCTCGGATGCTGGTGGCAACGCCTTCTTCACGTAGATTGTTCTCAGCTTGAACTCCTTGTCGCTGTATTGCTCAACGGCCTTGTCGGCATCTTCAACCGTAGCAAACTGCACAAAAGCAAACCCTAGACACTTGTCAAAATTCTTGCCGTGTTTCACGACAGGCTTTGATGGGATTTCGGCAGATTGGACACTCAACCCTTCAAAGAAGTTGGTGAGCTCTTCGGGAGTGGAGCGAAAGTCGAGATTGCCGACGTAGATTCTGGATTCATACACTGGTTCAGACATTTTGCGATGATTTCGAGTGAGTAAAGCGAAAAGTTCAATGGGTTGGGTTTGACAATTAGTTTACTTGGCCTCTACTGACGGTTAGTGAGAATGGGCTGACGGACTAGGCGGGCTATATGCAGGCGAACTATAACAAGTCGGCAAGCTTATTGCAACCGTATATATTTGGCATAGTTTAGTTGCTTGGCTCGCTTATTTCAGTGCCCATTGGGGAAGCATGAATGCCGGATTTATTAATACTTTCTCATCACTTGTGAATGCAGTTTCGAGTATAATGCAAGACAGATACTGCGCCCTTCCGAACTGTAAACTGGCACCGTGAGGCCGGACATAATGACACGTACGGGGATCAGGGGATAACACCTGTAGTCAACAATATTCAAGCAGGGCGTCGCTACACTCAGCAGACCAGGCGATGTACTTATATGTTATTGGTTGATATGTTTCATGTATCTCATCTTTCACTACACGCAGCAATGATTCGTTATTAAATACCAGTCTATTTTCGGAGATGATGACATGCAGTTTATTTTAATTTGTAGAACAACTTTGGAGCCACGCAGTCGTTAACACAATGTTGCAAGTGGAAAAACTCCTCCACACAGTCCTCCTTGTAGTGCTTCTTTTCATAGCCCTCTTCCTGTTGCTCTTTGGTGACTCTCTCCACACACTCTTGGAAGTGGTGAACGTATCCATGACAGGCCTCTGTCTTCTCACACTCTTCACGCAACTCGTCGAGAGGATCTTTGAGTTCCTCCTCGTCTTCGTCTTCATCATCTTCGTCTTCGTCTTCGTCTTCATCGTCGCCCTCTTCGGAGTCTTCGGATTCTTCCTTGTCTGCAGACTCGGAGTCTTCTTGTTCTGCTTCTTCCTTCGCTTCCTCGGCTTCAACGTCGTCGACGTGCTTGGATGTCTGTTGTTAGTAAACTCGAGATATGACTTATTTCCGGTCCGGGCTCCTGTAGTGGCTTCGAATGGTTGCCGACCATGAGGTGCGTGATTCAGTATAATCGAAACGCATTCGGCAGCACCCCATAGGCTCCATGGAGCATTCATAGATAGATCCCGCTTCGCCGTGTCTGAGCACGCCTTTGGGAGTGCGGCCAATGACACTGAAACGTTTTGGTTTGGGCGCCAACTGGCTAGCTTAACATACCTCTTCTGCGTAAGCGGTAGGGAAGGAGGACTCGATAAGATCTCTCAAAAAGGCCATTTTGGTGTGAGGTTGTAGGCGAACAGGCTAATGTCGTTGATGTCTCTTTTTCGAAAATACCTTCGCACAGGTAATCAAACGTGCGACTGGCGATTGGTCAAAAGCACTTCTTGCAATGTGCACGACCTGCATGCGACCGCAACCCATACCGGGCTTTCTACCGAAACGACGAGTCTAGACTGAAGTGAAGAGCTACCGCAAAGCGTCCAACATGACACAATGTCAGCAGCTACCGATAGTGAGCCTTTCGTCCCCTACACGGCGAATTTGCAGTCGCAGACAGCAAAGCGCGATGGCAGCGGGTGGGGCACTGTGTGCAGCACCTCTGGGGCCTACAAGATGGTGTTTAAGCTATAGTCTAGGTTAGATACCAATTGAAAGTTTAATTAATCGTGGCGAAATGGCTTAAACAGTTGGTGCAAGAGAAGCCTCCAACTCCTTGGCCTTCTCGGCTTGTTTACGGTAGTGCTTGTTGCTCATGACACCACCACCCCAGTGCTTTCTAGACTCATCGTACTTCTCGGTGAAGTTGGCGTTGATGGTGGAGACCAACTTGGCCAACTCAGCCTCGTCCTCTGGTCTGACCTCGGTCAAAGCAGCAACGGCGGAGGGCTTCTTGTGAACAAGGGAACCCAATCTGGCCTTACCCTTGATGATGGCGTATGGGACACCCATCTTCTTACACAAAGCAGGCAAGAAAACAACCAACTCAATAGGGTCGACGTCGTGGGCAATCAAGACCAACTTAGCCTTCTTGTTCTCGATAAGACCAACAACGTGGTTCAAACCGTACTTGACAACAACAGGCTTTGGGGAAATGTCGAAAGCCTTCTTACCTTCAGCGACGGCAGCGGCCTCCTTGGTCAATCTCTCCCCCTTCTCGGTGGAAGTCTCTGGTCTGTACTTGTTGAGCAACTTGAAGGTTTGGGTGGCGGTGTTCTTGTCCAAAGTGTTTTGGAATTGGGCAATTGCAGGTGGGACCTTCAATCTCATGGACAAGATCTTCTTTTGTCTTTGCAATTTGACGTACTTAGGCCACTTGACGTAGGCAGACAAGTCAGTCTTTGAGCGGATAGCTTGACCAATACCATACTTCTTGGTCGAGGTTTCCGTAGACTTGGTGGCAGTCTTAGATGCCAAAGGAGCTGGGGCAACCTTCTTTCCGCTTGGAGCCATTGTGAATATAGGTTTGTGTGAAGTCGGGATGAATTTTCAGTTTTTTTTCCTGGTAATGCGGTGCGAGCAGTGCGCGAAGATCGGGTGCACGGGTGTATGTGCGCGGTCAGATCAGAGTCGTCACGTGGGTCTGTGACTGTTCACGCCCGCGCCGGTATCGTCAGTGCCAAGAGACTGGAGCTGGCATGCAGGCTAAGCCATGCTACCGGTGGCATGAAATGACTGGGCAGGTGGTGGAGCGCAGTCCACGGCGACAATTAGTAAAGAAATCCCATTAATCTATAAATGTAACACAGCCAATGCTATATGAACTGAACCCAAAAAAACCAACCTCATTATAACGCGACGCACCATGCTCAAAGCACAGAGGTCCATCTCCTGTTTTCCCATCCCTTGAGCGTGTATTGGGGCACCGTACACCCCAGATAGGGGCAATCGGGGCTCTGGAGGCATCGCGAGCGCTTCAATTGGCCCGCGGGTTTCATGACCCGTTTAGGTGCCGCTTCGCGGCCCGGCAATGCATCATGGCGCCACGCATCTGCCGCGCGGATGTAAGGAGATGAGTCGATGGTCCTGCACGGAACCGGGTCGGCTCGCGGCGGTAATATGACACACTTCCAGAGTTTATCCTGGGACAACCGAGAGATTCGGTGCCGCTCGTTCTCGGCAGCCTCCATTTCATCGTCTTCCTCATTCAGGAAGAGCCCCACGATTTCGCTAAGCTGCGGATGCCTTGCCTCGCACTCGTCGGTGCTGGGCGGGAGTGCCCCTTTGACCCTGGCATAGTAGTCCAATGCGTACATGCGGAGAAAGTCCTCATTCATGCGACACTCGCGGGCTCTGGTATTGTCAGTGTCCGGCTCAGTTAGCGCCTCAAGCACCTTCCCGCATGACTTTTTAACCAAAAATTCGCCCACTGCGGCGTTTTTTTCGTCTCCACTTTTGCTCGAGTCAACCGTAGCGCCGTCTCTCAAAGCGAACCGAATGCTGAAGTTGCGTGGCAACATCTGCCAGGCAATCTGAAGGAGTCGCGTTGAAGGCTGAGCCTGTGCTCCCGATAATCCCAGTGCAACCGTATTAGCTGTAGACGCAACACTATCATGATCATGCAAAAGCTGCGTTAGCTTGCTCCGCGTAGGCGAGTCGAGCGACACTGCTATCTTGGGCGTCGTCACATGTATACGCGAATTCAGCACCAGTGGAGCACTCGTTGCAGATCTCAAACTGCTCATCGTTAAAGCGTAACCAGGAGATGACCCGGAAGAACATGAGTAGTCAGCGCTAGAACTGTACGAGTCTTCGCTGCAAGAGTCCAGCATGCATTCGAGCTCGGAGTCCCGGTTGTGAGTCTCTTTGAGGCTTTGTTCGAGCGGCTTCTCCTCTGATTTTAGGCGAGCCCGCAACGACGTTGGGTAGCTGAGAATAGGGGGGATGTCTAAAATGACAACCATATCAGCGATTAGTGGTGAAAAGAAAGCCAATGATGAAAAAAAATGCTATATTCCCTGGAAGTGTCGCTCAGAACAGTTGCTAAAGGCTCGTCAGCTGAGTTGCTATGAAAGGTCTTCAATTTCAGCGGGAGATCTGTATCTCATATATCGGGAGTCTGGGTGGATGTGATGGCAGCAGCGGAGGCTTCAATAGGTGACGGCACAAAAAATCGTCCCGAAAGTTGTGAAAAGAAAAGTTGCTAGTAGCTGGAAGGACGCAAGTATTACCGCCTTGAAAAACGGTAGTACATGTAAAAGTGATGATCCTGATCTTTATTAGTAAATACTGCAGAATCTAAGCGCCTTTTGCATTTTGGGTGCACGGGAGCATGCGAAAGGCCTGCATGCAAGTCTCGCTCGTCGGAAACTTGCCGCTTAATGAGTGACCGCGCGATTTTTATGCAAGCTGTTTCATTGCCTGCCGCGTAGTAGGTGGTATTTTGAAGCATGTCTCCATAGCAGCGTGCATCACTAGGTAGTGTCCTGCCGATGAAAAGTTGGCTTCCTTTGACGTCGCAATTTGAAGCTCTTGTTCTCATAATTGGAAGCACCTGATTCGCAGGTTGCGGTGTGCGAGTTGCTGTGGTGAGGCTGAGCGCAATTTCGGAATGGGTAAGCCGAGCTTGCCAAGGTGACATTCGCGATAAGAATTTTGAGCCGTGCAGCAATCGTCATCAAATGACACGTCTCATATGCACCCCACAGCTGAGCATTCCACTATTCATTCTTGCTTTAATGCGCACCCGCCCGCTCACCAGCTCAAAGCAACCATGATTATTTGCGTGAGCTGAGTTCATAGTCAAAGTCATCTAGTTCATGGCCCAATTCTGTGAATCCCAGGTACCCGCTAGTAGAAACACTCGGACTCTGAAAGAGTTTATCGATATCCTCTAATTCAACTCCCTTGGTTTCGGGGTACACGAACATCACGGTAAGTACCGAGAGAGCGCAACTTCCTGCCGGAAAGAGATACATAGCCCACCCGATCCTCTCTTGAAGCACTGGAGTAAGCTGACCCACCACATAATTGGCAAACCAATTAGATGCTGTAGATAATGACACACCCTTAGACCTCACCGCCAAAGGATAAACTTCTGGGGGAATAAGGAAACCAATCGGGCCCCAGCTGAAGCCAAACGATGCATTATAGATGACGACCAAAAATGCAACGAGCAGTGGAGTGAAGGACTTATCAAGATACATCACAAAAGCTATACAAAGTAAGCAGATGCCCATAGATAGCCCTCCACTAACCAATAAAGGCTTTCTTCCCCATCGGTCCACCAAAAACCACGGCGGTATGGTGCTGCAAAGATATATGAAGGCGTTAATTCCAGTCATGAGCAACGCTTGGGAATCTTCAAATCCAGCCTCCTCGAATACCATTGGGGCGTAGTATGATATGATATTGATGCCGTTGAACTGCGCAAAAGCCAAGGCAGAGCACGCAATGAAAAGTCGCCGTCTGTAGCTCTTGAAGAGGTTTTTCCATGACCGTTCCTTTTTCGGAATTTTCACCCTCTCGTTGAGAATGGAATTTTTAATTTGAAAGAACTCGTTCTCCGCCTTTAGATTGTCCGGATCGTCGTGGTATAAGAGACAGAGCACATGGAAACCCCGTAAGTCTTCATCAACGTCTAAAAGCCATCGTGGACTCTCGACCACAAAAACACCCCCAATCAATAGAAGCACTGCCAAAATTACTTGCACGAATAACGGCAATCGCCAAGACAAGTTAGCTGCAAACAGACGAGGATTTGTCCGGGCATTTCCCAAGTTTTGAATGAAGTAGCAAAAATAGTCGATCCACACGCTCAAAAAGTAGCCCGCTATATTTCCTGTGAACTCGCCACACACTAGTTTGCCTCTCTCCTCCACTGGAGAAATTTCACACTGGTACAGCGGAACCACTGTGGATAGAACACCCACTCCAAAACCACTCAAGACCCTCCCGATGCCGAATATTATCAAGCTCGGTGCAAACGACTGCAATGAGCCTCCGAGTATGAATACCGCAGTGCCTAACAAAATCGTCCTCTTGCGACCTATCCGGTCCAGAATCAGCGATACCAAAAGCGAGGACAACATGGCGCCAATCTCCAAAATAGAGATCACGAGACCCACCTGCGTAGCTGATGGATGGTGAAAGTATGCTTGAAACGTCACAAACGTCAAAATCCCCGAGCAAACGCCTTGCTCGTAGCCGAATAAAGAGACGAAGAGCGAGATAAATGCCGAGGTGAAATACACCAACTTTCGGCCCTTGAATCGGAGGCCACTGGTGTACTTTCTCGCATCAAAGTCCACATGCTCGTAGGTGTTTCCAAAATCGTCCCTGTGGACTTGGATCTCAATGTCTGGCCGGAGGTGGGAGCTCTCGGAGTGGTCAATTGTGTCCCAGTCAGTGAAGTCGTCATCTTGGGCAAGGAAGTCGTCATGCGGCGTGCCGGAAGACGCCTCCCACGTCTTAGCAGGGGCATCTGTGTTCGAGGTATCGTTGAATGATGCAGTCTGGCGACTTCCGGGGTGTGCAGGTGACAGCGAGTGGGCCTCGAAAGGCACGGTGGCAGACTGTCGGGGATCAGGCAGATCAAAAGCTTTGAGTTCCGAGTATTTTGGCATAATGATACATCAGACAGGAGCACGTGCTTAAAAAAGTAGCAGGGTTTCTGCTTTGAGAATCGCTGTGGGGGGTGTTGTGGTAAGGGAATGGATGGGTGCGGAGTGCACACTGCCAGATATGAGCATTGCTAACTCTGGGGAGGCTCGGCTTAGACGCGACACGCAGGCCGAGATGCACAGGTGTGGCTGCGAAACAATACTTACGTAGTTTCTGGTTTGCCCAGCTGAGCAGCTGAGTCCTGTGAGGGGTATATATATTATGGGGAGCTACCGAGGCGTGGACAGCCGCATGATGAAGGTGTGTACTATCTAGGTTGCGTGTATTGTACAAGTAAAGTCTGGAGCTTCGCTAGCCAGGCTTCATGCTGGCTTTCTTTTGAGGTAGCTCTCAACGTAGAAAGCTCCAAACAAAGCAGTCAAGGGAGCCAAGTACGCCACGTTGATCAACAATGGCAATGCCTGGTCCGAAGTCTTGATGCAGCCGGTGAATGATTGGTTGGTCACATCCGTGTACCAGATGAAGGCGTGGAAAATGGCGATGGAGCCACCCACCACAAACTGCGAAATCTGCATGAAGGTCAAGGATCTCTTGACCACGGTGGGCACTCTGATCTTTAAACAGGCCAAGCTGAAGTAGAGGTACATCAAGGAGTGAATGAACGAGTTGAAAACAACAAAAATCCAGATCGGAGGGCTTTGGTATCTGATTCCACTCCACATGCACATCATGGCGCCTGCGTGGTGGTAACTCTGCAAAAGACTGGATGGTCTTCCCTTGAGCAAGATAATGATTGTGTCGATCACCTCGTAGAATTTGGACATGTAGAACCACCATCCGTAGAGAGACAAGTTGTGGTTGGTGGCGGTTTGTTGAAAGACCCCGCTCTCCAAGTCACACACAGCAAGCACGAAGTTAGTCAAAGTGCTTTCGCTCTGGAGCTTCTGGCTGATCTGTGCAACGGTGAAGGAGAATGCATTCAACATGCCGATAAACGTCCACACGGAATAGACACAGAGAAACACATTGTGTACGAGCACAAAGAGCTTGAAAACACCATAGGTAGCGATCTTGTATGGAGCAGGCTTCAATTTCTTGAGCTCTTTTTCAGAAAGTGATGGGACGACTTTTTCAGAGATGTTGGCCTTTCTCAACTGTCTGTTTACGACTATGGGGTTGATGAAGTGCACCATGGAGAAGTACACTATCGCAATGGTCAATGGAGTCGACACTTTCATGGAAGCCTCAAAGACCAGGGTCAATTTGGAGCACGCGAAAGGCGACGGCGGCACGGGGGTGTCGAGAGTAGGCAATGCCCATAATGCGGCGTCAGGAAGCCCGAAGGAAAAGGACATGGTTGGTTGCGTGTGCTGGCCGAGCGAATTTGCTACATTTATATCTACGTAGGTACCGATGCGCACTCCAGCTTTCAGAATGTTGGGAACCTGCAGATTCTGTGGGTTCTCAAAAGCTTAATTAAGATGCAGCTTGGTGCACATGCCTGCAACTCTTGCATGAGCGTTGTGAGCGACTGTCTGGGCGTGGGCCATCACTGCACAGACGAATGGAATTAAGAACGGTTTTCGGGATCCCTTTTTTAATCCACTGGTCACTTGCCTTCGTGCAGGAAACCCAGCGTCTGTAAGCGTGTTGTCTGCACATGCGCTTGCGTAAGATGCCAAGCGCGCAGGGCCAAGTACTTAGATTGAGATGGGTCTAGTTATACGCTGATACCTGACGCAACTATGTATGCTAGTGTGTGTTATATTTGCAAGTGAAACGGACCCGTCTGGTTGAGGTTCGGAATCGATTTCAAGCCGGACGAGGTGTTGATGCCGTTTATCTGGTTCGTGATCACCCCCAATGGCTTCTTCGGACTCCGAACCGGCGATTGCTGCCTGGACTGCGATTTACTCTGCGGCTTGCCGCTCTGCTTCCCCGTTTGTCTGACAGGGCTCTTGGTCGGAGACCGCTTCTGAGGTGACAGTCTGGCTGGAGAAGCTTCTTCCTGTACAGATAAAATGGGATCGAAACTCGACTGCCTCAGCTCAGCCAAGACGTCGTGGTTTTCGAAGTAGTTCATCAAAGAGGTTGTGGCCTGTTGTAGGCTCACGTGATCAAACGAGCTCAAGAGCACCTGCTGAGAAGACTCGCCGGTTTCCACCACGAGCTCCACGTCGAGCAATAGACGAAGAGGGATCACCACATCGTCTCTGAAGCTCTGGTTGCTGTTGTTCACGAGATGGCTGCTTTCACGCAGAAGATGGACCCGTATTTCCAGGGAGTATGGGAGGAGGGAAGACAACTTCTCGGCGCAGAAGCGAGGCTTAGCATCGTTTCCTTTGATGGTGACTGTGTAGTCATTTCCGCCTTCAAACAATGCCAAGGACTTCGGAAACGCGACGTAGGTGCTAAAGTCGTTTTCCAACTCCGAGACAAAGTTGAGGTTGTACTTGTACTTCTTGACAAGATTCAAGTAGTGGCTCTTCAAGAGGCGAAACTCCACAGTATTGTAGGCCACAGAAAATGTGCTGGCGGTGCTTAAACTATTAGTCTCGCACAGCCGGGCCAACTGATCAATATCGTACTTCACAAACATGATATTCTTCTGGTTCTTCATGGGGCACTTGATTAGCACGTTGTTTTTCCTGTGGAACAGAAAGAGGATCTTTTCCTCGTCGCTTTCCTTCCGGGGTGACTTGTTGTGGCTTGCACTGGAAAACTTGATGAAAACATTGTATTTCTTCATGATGGACTGCACGATCGAGCCCCCGTTTCCTATAATGCTTTTATGGAACACCTCTGGGATGTTGAACTGCATCTCTGCCGGAAGCTCCAACTCGATAAGATGCAATGTACGAACAATGAGGTCAAAAATCACCACGGTGTCCTCGCTATGAGAAGGCTCGCTCACCTGGAACTCCATGTCCACTGTGAAGTTGTACTCGTTCAAAGGCTTGAAGCTGATTTCCGGTATATGAGAAAGGCGGTTCAAGATCTTGATGATCTTGCCGTTCTTTTTACCGCTGAGGAACTCTCTTTGGTCGTTTGCTAGCTCCATGGACAAATTGATCTTGATCTCAGACTCTGCTTCCTGGACTATGTTGGTGAAAAAGTGCCTGTTTTTCAAGTCGGACACCAAGTCGCCCAAAAGGAGGTGGATATCATGTTTGTTGCCCAAAATAGACATGCCAAACTCGTTGTATGTGAGAATGCACGTCTTCTTTGGGGCGATAAGGTTGAGCAAATAGTACTCCAAGTCCGCACACGAAGGGCCTCTCAGGAACCTCATCTGCATCTCATAGAATGTGCAGCTCAACTCGCTTATTTCAAGCGCAGTTTCATGCACGGATTGTGCAGTCTGGCCCTGAATGATAACCGTATTATTTCCGGACTCGCCCAATCCTGGGATCTGCACAAAAGTGCCATGTTTAAACATTATGGCGGCAATGTCATGCTGGTTGTACAAAGCCATCAAGTCTAGCTTCTCCTTGGGAAAATGGATCTCCTGCACAAAGAGCCGGGCCCGTTCATTGTTCCGTGGGTCCACAATGGCCATCATTTCCTCCAAGACTTTCTTCGTGTGAACCATTTCGGGCACCTCTTTGGACGTGAGCCAGATCTTCATGTTGTCATTGTCCTGGAGCAAGCTTATGCTGTAGAGGTTGGGCATCATGTGCGGAAGGTATATGTTGACATGCAGCTCGAGAGTGATCTCCGAAAAGTTGGCGAGATTCACTCCTCCCAAGCACGGAATCATGGAAAGCGGCACCTGCACCTTATCCACAAAGTATCCCCTGACAAGCGTGTCATACAAGACCTTGACATCGTTTTCCGCAAAGTTCAAGTTGTCGCTGTTTCCCAATATGTAAATGTAGTGGTCGTCTCCCACACTCGAGTTTCCCTGGAAATCGGTGTCATCGTTTGACACCATGATCTCCACATTGTATCGGGTTGCTATGCTGTTGAGCCGCTGTATAAAGTTGGCACCAATTAGCTTGAACTCGCCTGCTGCCAAACTAAGCCTTTTGCTTTCCACTTGCTTATACGCCCTGAGAATCTCCGTGCGCGAGTTGTTGATGAAAGTCTCGTTTCCGTTAATACTGATGGTTATGATCTGGTTTTTGAGTTGCGGCTCTACCAATTTGATGTGGTTGGTCTCGCTGAGCCCGTTGTGGTTGAGAGTCATTACAGCATCTCTCAATTTGCTGATATTGTCGATGACCCTGATGTCTTTTTTGTTGTAGTTGGACAAGATATTGTAGGGAATCAAGTTGCGGGAGATGCTGCTGCTCTTCTGCCAAAGACCGGTGGAAGATTCGAACTCCGCTTTGGTGGAGCTGATGAGGTACTTGTACTCAAGCGACAAGATCACCATGTTGGAGTCCATCTTGAGCGCGTGTTTGTTGTTTAAGTGGGAGATGAGATTGGCAAAAAGTGATACAGGTGAGAAGAAGTAGATTTTGGGCTCTTTTTGAGTAAGGCAGACCTAGCTTGCCGTCATTACTTCTTAACATCTTGCACACATAAAGAAACTGCCCAATTGAGGGCAAACGTAAACATAGATGCGCCTAATTAAACGCATCTGGCGGAGCACTTTGCATGTGCGTATGCACCTAATCCGCTTTGAGCGTCGACGTGGTGCACGGGTGCAGACACACCACTAGATACTACACCCCGACACAACCATAGATGCTTTCAAGCCTGACTCTCTTGCAGCCTGCGGGCCATCTCGGCTCACATCACCCGGGCCCTTTTGGTGTCCCAAACGTATACCATCTCGTCCCAGCCAGTGGTTGCAGCCCAGCCCGGCTCCCCCCAGAGACTGTAGTCACAGCCAATCACAAACTCCCGGTGGGATCTCATCACTCCGCTGCACCCACTATTTGTGTTGTTTAGGAAGCGTGCCTTCTCATCCGACTTGTCTTGCCACACGCGCGCAGTCATATCGTAAGAGACACTCAAGAGCTCTTGGCCACTATGTGGAGACCAGGTGACCTTGCGCACGGCAAACTCGTGCCCCAAAAGCTCATTCATTGGCGTGGGCCCCCGGTTGTGGTATGCTGGCATGGGCAGGTGCAGGTTAGGCAGGTCTATCTTGGTGATCATCCGTAAATCCCACACCCGCACAGACTTGTCTGTCCCAGCAGATGCAATGACGGTAGGCTTATATTTGTTCCAGTCAACTGATAAACACTCGAGGCCTCCATGGGCCACAAAGTCAAGCTGCAACGGACGGGGCGCACGGATATCCCAGATGTGAATATGCGAAGCTCCCGTGCAACTGACTATAGTCAGCGGAGAGTGCGGCGAGAAGGAAGCACTGTAAATGCATTTTGTCGTATTGATTTGTCCAGGAGCGCTGTTGTGCGCTAGAGGTACGCTGGGTTTGGCTGTGCCGGCCACGCTGGCCGCCCGAGTCGTGTAGTCGACTTCAGGGCTCAATGTCAACATAGACTGCTGCCTATTCGGAGTCCAGACCTTGATAGATCCATCCCAC
This sequence comes from Metschnikowia proteae, assembly GCA_002370515.1. Taxonomy (NCBI): domain Eukaryota; kingdom Fungi; phylum Ascomycota; class Pichiomycetes; order Serinales; family Metschnikowiaceae; genus Metschnikowia; species Metschnikowia proteae. The sequence goes on along the minus strand of NKYY01000041.1, from coordinate 27,715 downwards.
GACAGCGTCACGAAGTTCACCTTATCCACAAGGTTCCAGTTGACCGAAAATACCTCGCGTTGATGCTCTTTATAGTTCATGACGGGGAACTGCCCCACAGTCAAGTCGAACAACTTCACAGACCCATCGCCTGAGGCTGCTGCCAATTGGTTTTCGTGCACTTCGCTCCATGCCACGTCAAAGAGACCGTCCTGCGTCTCCCAGTCCAATTCCTGGTGGATTCGGCCCGAGTTATCGATCCCCAAGACATATATTTTGCCGTTGCCCACGAGGCCGTAGTTCGCTGATGCTGCCACGGCCAACTTATTATCGAAGAAAGGAGAGTACCGCACTCCGTAGCCATTGTACCCTGTTGTTCTGAATGAGAGCATTTGGTGGGTATGTCTCAGGGTTTGAGCCTTATGGAGGGCTGGATAGGTTACTGAGGAGAAATGAGTTGCGCGCAGTTGCGGTGCTGCCCAGTAAGATAGGAATAGAAAGCGACTGAAGAATATGCAGACTATGTAGTATATGCCAGCTTTTTAGGCAAGAATTGCATTTTTGCGGAGTACCTACTATAGCGTGCAAAAATATATGACGCCGGCGTTAATTGGCGTACCCCTGGCATCCATTCGGAGTTCAGATATCAAAGATCTTCGTGTCCAAGAACTTGATGAGATTATGGTTCTCTGGTGCAATGTCTGAGATGTTTGCCAAACCGAACGAGATCATGTCACCCACGATGAGGCATGCTTTTTGCTGTGCATACTTCATGTAGTCAAATTCATCGTCAGTAGAGGTAATCGCCTCTTCTTCGGTGTTATCCTTGACAAGCGACAAGGATTCCAAGCCAGTGGAGAACTCATAGCTGCCGTTAAATCCCTGCCCCTCAGTCTTGGTGGACATTATCTTGTTCAAAGGGTCCTCGGCTGGCCCATTCTGAATGAGCCCCCACACAAGCCAGAAGATCTGTACCGTGGCACGCCAATATATAACCTCGTTGTAAAGCTTTTTAACCTCGTACTCGCTTGCGGAAGGATCGCCGATGCTTGGTTCCCCTTTTGTAATGAGAGTGGACGCAGTAGGCTGAAAGTCGTAGTTCACGTACGACTTGAGAAAATTAAGCAGCTCCACTTTCGATGGGTAGTTTTCATCATGAATAAAGTATGGCCGTTCCTCGTCGTGGTAGTCCGACATCCATTCGGAGAAATGGTCGGCAATGTCGTACGCAGGGAAATTTGCCCCTGAGTATTCGAAATCAATGACTGCCAAATCGACGTCTCGCCTGTAGTTCGCCGCGACTCCGGTAGAAGAATCAGACTCCGAATGTAAGACATCCTTGGGGTCGAACGAGCTCTTCAACAACAAGTTACCATATTGAGTGTCATTATGGCAGAAAAGGTAGTTCTTTTGGAGATCTCTGCGGTCATACTTAGAGAAAAGCCAGTCACGGTACAGGAATACCAACGATCTAAATTTGTCCCACGGCATCAAGACTGTTTCCTGAACAAGGTCTTCAGAGACAGTGGGTAAAATTTCGTTTTCAAAAAGCGCAAGCCATTTCATGATATGAATCCAAGCCATGGGAAACTCTAACTCCCTTTCACTGTCATCCAAGGTGATTTTGTAATGCAAATCCTTCATTCTGCGGCCGACCATCTGGGAAATCACCGGATTTCTTATTTCCTCCTTGCCCATGGTGACATAGCCCTCCAAAAACTGCTCAAAACGGCCATTGCCAAAGATTCCCAAAAGATTGGGCCCAATTTTCTTGGACGAGAGCTTCACCAAAATCTTCAACTCGGACTCCCTGTCGATCAAATTGTCAACGTTCTTGCCATAAACCCTCAAAAGTAACAGCGGTGGATGAATGCCCTCCTCTTCATCTGAGTATTCAATTTTGTATATGGAATTGGTTAAAGCTCCCAGTATCCGTGTCACCGACATGTTGTCGGCGAAAAGCTGCTTCTTATACCACTTGGATATCTTGAGCGCCTTGATTAGGCCGATCAATTCCTCCTTGAAGAAATCAGTGGGGAGGGTATTGTCCAAATTCCTGGCAATTGTTGGGACGGATTTGTCATGCGAAAGATCAATCAAAGTCAGAGAGATGTTCAATCTGTTCAAGGAACTCGAGGAAAGCGATCTTTTTGACGCCGAAAAAGAAGGGCGCCTGGACGACGACGTGGATCTAGAGTTGGCCGTCGAGTTTCTGGTTCTCGATCTGGATCTAGAGCGGCTTGCTTTCGCCAGTGAGTGAGTGATGTCCATGGTGATTTCGAGTTTCGCTGCGAGAAGAGACGTAGCTTGTGGCCTAAAGTTGGAAGTAAAGTGCTCAGGGTCACGCGAGTCACGCGACCTGGGGTGGCCAAGCTTCAGAGATAACGCATGTGGCTGCTGGGTGATGGGTTACCGTTTTGAAGGACTCGGATGGGAGCATGGGGGGCCGACCTGAAGCAGGTCTTTGCAATGTTAGACTGAATATTACATTGACCGTAAAGGGTCTATAGCGAAGAATATAAGATTTCCTGCATCGGTTCCAGATCTAGCGCACCGTCCGCAGTAGACCATTTCCGGTTCAGATCTCGCGAAAACTGGCGATTCGGTATTTATAGAAGCATCGGAGGTTACGCCCTAGCAGGAATCACCGAGAATTATAATCCAATAAAATCCTCCAGCTGAGCACGTATGGGCGAAGCGTATATCTCTTCTTTTTCCGGCTAAATTCGTCGTGAACATATCCGCTTTAATGTGATGGCTGTTTTGTCGGCGTGCACCACGAAATGCCTACACTCGCTTGCGACTGCACAAATCGCCTTGTGGCAGCGCTGTCCCGAAAGACTCACACATCAAACTACTTTTTTCAGCATCATGTCCGCCAAAGACGCAATTTATATCGCCGGAGCTGTTGGGGCTGTAATTGCCTACAAATTGAAAGCCGGTGAACATGAGAAGCTTGTCTCAAAGAGCTCGGGATACGAGGAACAGATCCAGTCTCTCAAGACAGAAAAAGAAGCCATCGCTGCAAAAGTGGAGACGCTCTCTGCTGTCAACTCAAAAAGCTTGACCGACTACCGTTCGTTGGAGGATCAAAAAACTAAGATGACGGCAGACCTCAACGAAATCAAGCGTCAGCTTGTGCTGGTGCAAGAAAACCTCAGTAAAGAGGTACAGGCAGCAAAAGCGCTGAAAAAAGCCCTTGAAGAGAAATCTAAAACGATTGCAAATCTTGAGGGAGAAGTTGAAAGCAACAAAGAAGAATCCCGCCGTATCAAGTTGGACCATGATCACAAACTCAACTTGGAGATCACAAAGGTTGTGGCAGAGAAAGACCAAGTCATTGCAGAAATACAAAGCACTCAAAAGAAAAATGTGGCTGACTTCAAGGCTTTGATTTCTAAGCTTGAAAAAGAGGGTGAGGAAAAGTCCGAATCTCTTGAAAAGCTTAAGCTCGAGCTCGAATCTCTCCAGCTGCAGCTTAAGACTTCGGAGTCACAATTCTCGGAAGCGAAAGATGAATGGGAATCGAAGTCTTCGCAGCTTTCTAAAGAATTGGAGAAATCTCGTGACTTGGAGGCAAAGAGAGTTAATGAATTGAAGGATTTGGAGGAAAAGTTGAAGGAATTGGAGGAATCTAGTGATAAAAGGTTGAAAGACTCCGAGGAAAAGAATGCAAAAGAGGTGAAGGAATTGGAGGAAAAGAATGCTAAAGAGGTGAAGGAATTGGAGGAAAAGAATGCTAAAGAGTTGAAGGAATTGGAGGAAAAGAATGCTAAAGAGTTGAAGGAATTGAAAGAAAACAGCGCAAAAGAGTTGAAGGAATTGGAGGAAAAGAGCGCAAAAGAGTTGAAAGACTCTGAGGAAAAGAACGAAAAAGAGGTGAAGGAATTGGAAGAAAAGAGAGCAAAAGAGGTGAAGGAATTGGAAGAAAAGAGAGCAAAAGAGTTAAAAGACTTGGAGGAAAAGAGCGCAAAAGAGTTGAAGGATTTAGAGGAAAAGTTAAAAGAGAGTGAAGAAAAGCAAATAGAATTAAGCAAGGCTAAGGACTCCTCTCTCGAAGCCAAAGACAAGGAGATTGCAGCTTTGGAATCAGCTTCAAAATCTCAAGTTTCCGAAAATGAAACCTTAAGGAAAGATCTTGAAAATCTCAAGGAGCAGGCAAAGGCCAATGATGCTGAACTTGTGGCTGTCAAAGAAGCTTCTGCTACTGCTTCAGAAGAGACTAAGGCTAAAGACGCTAAGATCGATGCCTTGGAAGTGCAGGTAAAACAGTCAGATGAAGAGTTGAAAGCAAATGCTGCTAAACTCAAGAGCTTGGCCTCGGAATTGGAAGCAGTTAAGGAGACAGCCGCTCTGGCTTCTCTGCGGTCTACGGAACTGGAGTCTGAAAAGCTTGAGCTCAGAAAGAAAGTGGAAATGCTCGAGGAACTGTCCAATAAGCTTGAAGATGAAACCAAGAAACAAGGAGCCATTAACCAAGAGCTTCGTGATGAAGTTAAAAAATTAAAGAATGAAGTTTCAGAAAGCAAGAGTCAAATGGAACTGAAGAGCGCTACAATCGCTTCGTTGGAGAGAAAACTCGATGAATGCTCTAGAGAAGCAAACGGAGAAAGCATCAAAGAGGACGAAAGAGATTCAAGCAATGGAGGTGCATCAGAAAATGGCGGCGTTCAGGACCATGCCGAGACCACGTTAGAGCCTGGCACTGCCTCCACTTTCGATGATGCGGCAATTGCAGAACTCGAGGTCACCATTCAAGAATTAAGAAATGAGCTCAAGGAGAAGTCCGCAGAGGCCGAGAAGTACAAGAAGGCCTCGGATGTGTCAAGAAGTGTTATTGCCAAGTTAAAAGAGAATGCCGCTCACTAAACAATTGGGATTCAAATTTGAGTGCTGGAAGATGAAAAATGTACGCCGTCTCATGTACATGAAGTATGCGCAATGACATGATGTATGTTTCATTCAGCTATATGTGTCAATAAATTCCCTATTGTATACACTCACTAGGCCATTGAGGGCGCATGTATGCCAAGTATCTGCGTTACTTACATAAACACCTAGTCACTGGCCTTTCAGCAGTCCCAGGGTGGCCGCCAATTGGTGTTGGATTTCCCGCGGCTAAACAGTTGAACCAACGCCGCTTTTTGGGTTGTGTGCCCGGAGTGCACGTATGTGTGTCTAAGTTGTTCCGATTTACCCCCCTTGACATGTTACATGATGAACCGCGTCGTATTCGCTGTACTTCCTGCTTCAGGAAGTAAGAAAGCCGTCGTCCCTGCGCCCACCGAAGTTAACTGTAACGAGGCGCCGTCTTTGCTGCAAAGCTAATTATAGTGCGAACTATTACTTTCCTTCTCTGACCGTGCGTAACCAGTCGCGCAACTTGTTGCTCTTCGCTTATCAGTGCCTATATATTCCTTCGCTTCCCCGTCCATTCGCCGTCCATTTGCATTCAAGCTGGCTGTTGGCCAATAGTTAATACGGATAAGTCACCTCATCATCTGCCGAGGCTCTCCCATTCTCAGCATCAATTCGGCCCGCGGCAATAGAAACCTCGTGTTTACATTCTAGCGGAATTGAACTACCCGAAGTGCCCCGTTATTTTTGAAGACCATACTTCCATCACAACCATCCACAGACCCTCACTCGTTTCCATATCTTCAAGCTTTTACCATTGCCCCGTACTCCGACATTACTTTCGCTTCTCATATGCCCTTAGAAAATAAGAAACAAAAAGTTGCTCATTTCGAAATCACAGATTGTCTCAAATGGCCAGGCTCAGAAACTCCATAAGCTCCTTGAAAAAGGTCCACTCCGAAACTTCCATCGGGAATCAGGTCTTTTCTGGCTCTGAAACGTCCGCATGCCATACACCGACCTCTTTTGGCTCCATCAGAGGCTCGCGTCACAGCTCAAACGCCCTGGACGACTCTGAAGCTGATAAAGATAAGCTCATTAAGTCCCTATTAAAGCTGTTTAAGAAGTTGGAGATTGCCTTGGGGAAATTCAACTCAAAGCCCAATGGCATAGCGAAGACCAACATTTTGAGAACATATCTCCTTCCGTTTCTCCGGCAGCTGCTTCCTTTAAGCGCAACATTCTCCAAGAACTCACAAATCTATTTAAGTTTTGCGAGCATATCTACCGCAACCCTTGGTCTATGGTGGCGCCTGTTACTTTCCGCGTTGAACGCCGCTGGCTCCCAGCAAGTGTCTGCAACGGACAGAAACGCCTACTTGGAATGCGTCTCACGAATAATGGCCCTTAGTGAATGGGATGATGCAGACCCGCATAGTAAAGAAATTTATGTGGCCTGCTTGACTGATACTTTGGATTTTTCTATTTGCAAGCTTCTTTCTTTTAAAGTGGTGTCAATATCCTTGTGTGCTTTCGTTGGTAAAGTGTTTGCCCACTCTTATTTCAAGTTGCCTGGTGTTTGTAACGCATTGTTGTTTCTCTTGAACATCAAGCAATCCACTTTGAATAACCACGTAAGGAGCTTGCCACCTATCCTGCCGGCAAAAAAACTGGAGATGAAGAGCGCATTTCCTCCTCACTCTCTACATCTCATCGACTATCGTGGCATTCCTAATCTTGACAGAATGAAGAGTGCAGCTTTCAACTGTATGGTTCCTCCTAAACATCCGGTCTTAGGTATTAGAGATCCTTCGGGTGCCTGGGTGAGACTCTGGTGTGCAAAGGATAGCGATGTCTTCAACTCTTTTTTCCGGCATTACATCAATCTTTCCAGTTGTTATGTCGAGGGTAAAGCCAATGTGGACCCACTTGCTTTCCCCGGCTTCACTGTCATCGCGAGCTACATCCACAACATTTTCACGGAGTCGATTAATAGAATCTCCATCGACAGTTCCAGACCAAATGCTAATTCACCCTCAACTATGAAGTCTTTACCTGAAGGTCCTCAAAGGCAAGAAAGAAATCGAAGCAATGCTGCTGGCGGTGTTACGGCTCCTCCTCGTTACTCTTTCAAACCAAACAACTCCAATTACACTTCCATTATCAAAATTTTCAAGAGTGTTCGAGATATTGCTTTCTATCAGATCGCTTTCGCTAATTCTTTAATCAGAATCATCGACGGAATTTTGGTCAACATCGCCAAGCTTGTCAGTCCTTACGATGTAAACAAGAGCAGTCTAATACTCAACTTGGTTTACGAATTTTCTGCTCATGTCTTTGATTATGCTAGTATCGATTGGGAGTTTTGGTTGGGGAGTGTGTACATTATGCTCACAACCACCCATCATGTTCAAATCATTACCAGGAATTTTGCATTCTTGTTTAATGTATGGACAAGAATACCAGGGCTTTTGACCAAGGAAGACTTACCGCAATCTGTGGGTTACCTCAAAGGTTGGTTAACAGAGAGCAACGAGACACTCAAGGTCAACTTCACGAACTGGTTGACTTCTAATCGCACTTGGCTGGTCTTCTTTACGCATTGGAATCCTTTGGTAAGAGCATACTATACCCGATTAATAATTTGGCGTGTTATGGGGGTAAACAATTACCAGGAGCCACATTTGTTCCAGACAACACGAAGGGTCAAGTGGAAACTTGATCTCGTCCATGAGACTTTGCAGAAGATGATCATTCTGGAAGAATTCAAGGAGTCATTTGAAAAATTGGACTTTTCTGCAGCCTCGCCCATGGTAAACAGAAAGTTTGGAATAGTGCCCATCAACAGCAAATATTCACATGTTGATGAGATTGCGTCATTCATGTCTGTTGCAAGCATCTCAAAGCTGAGTGACCTCCGCAAGACGCACCCGTATGAAATTTTTGACGAAGCTATCTATACCTGCTCGTCTTTACCAAACTCCCCAGATTCCCAACAAGTTTTTGGTGTAAGAGATCAAGATGAGCCGCTCAATCACTCGCTCATAAATTCTTTGGGCAAGTTTTTCAAGATGTTGTCACCCAGTGATGCTTCCAAAGAATTTGCCGTTGCGCCACCCAGAATGACTCGAGAGAGAGAAGAAATGAGCAGTCCTTTAAAAAAAGGATTCACAGGCTCGAAATCTAGCAGTTCTCTTTCAAGTTTGCCTTCTATGAGATCCAGATCCTCGAGTCCAAGTTTGGCTTCGTTCAGGTCCTCTGTGAATTCACTTAATGACAATTCTGCTAATTCGTCCATGACTTCAGACTCGGATTCGTCGAGTCTTCTTTCTGATTGTCTTGGCTCTTCGGCTGGTCTGAACCCTTGGAACAGTCAGCCTCCAGAACTCGTGAAAATCCCTCCCGATGTGGTGCGCCCTCTTTTCAAACTTGATATTGTATTGGACCACGAGCGGGCGTCGAACCAATACCGAAGGATGCAGAGTACGAACACGGCAAGAAATGGCTCCAAGTTTTATCAATCACCTTGCTGTGGGAAAACGGCATTTCTAACTTTGCCTAAGACCCCGGAAATTCCCTCGGTGTCGATTTTTTTGAACTCTGAGGCGTGCAACAAGTTTTACATCACGAAAGAGGACTTCGAAGTAGATAATGATGTTTTATCAAAAGATGATACTCTTGATTTGGAAAACTTCAGCAAAGAATTGATTCAGCAGGTGACAAGTCCTCCCAATTTGGTGTCAATGGGTAGAGCCCTAAATGAATGGAATGCAACCGTTCACGAGTTTAAAAAATTCTTGTTTGAGAAAGTGGAGGCGGATCAGGCTAATTTCTTTGCTACGCCTGACGCCGAATCTTCCTCTGGAGAAACGGATGAGATCAACGAAGAAAACTACCTTATGCGAATCATTCCTTTTTTGCCAATTGACAACTTCACCGAGCTGAAAATGTTGAATGCGTCTTGAACCATTTCAAATGGTTCCTATTTATTAATCCCAACCCCTAAATTAATTTGCCGAGCAATCATGACTAGTAGCCTCCCGGGAGATAAAATACGACCGGCCTATTCTCGCTTTATCGGGGCAGTCCTTGCGTCATTATCCCCGGGCTTGAGGTACACCAGAACTAACAATGCAAAAAAGACGCAACAAAATGAAGAAGGCACCCAAAAGATAACCGTGCCTATAACTAAGCTGGTCAAGTAGTAATGCACCAAATAGAATCGAAAGCCCTCCCATAATATCACAAAGTCGACGGACGATTTGCTGGGGTCCAAAAATAAAAAATTCATATTCTTGAGTGAGATCTCAGGTTTGCCATGTCTCAAGATCTCCTGAAGCTCATAGCCCTTCATCCTCAACACCTGATGATCCATATCCACCAGTTTCATGACGTTTACCGCAATTGGAGGGGCCCAGTACCGGAGGTTATACGGAACAAGCCGGTTTTTCTTTGCGTAGATGTACCGAGAATCGCAGTTCACCAAGACCATATCCTCATAAACGCTTCTCAGAGTCTGTGCAAAAGCAGGTAGCTCCAAAGAATAAGAAAACACTTGATGAGACGTTTCGAGTTTGCATATGCCGTGTAAATTGAGGTTCACTGCAAATGTCAAGTTCTTGTTCCCCTCGAGGTACGAGAAGATACCAGACGTGTCGATCACCCGTCTCTTGAGAGGCCTGTCCGCCAGATCCAAGAAGTTGACTGGAACCTGAAGCCGTCCCACTGGTATGAGCAGCTTGTGAAAGCTCAAATACGTGATCACCGAAGCTGGAAGAAGAAAACAAAACACTGATACGAACAAGATTATCCCTGTGGCTATCTGTCGTGTTAGGAACAAATTCACGTTCACTATCGGCAGAAAATCACTCATTTTCGGTAGTAGTTTCATCGTTGGTGCTGCTATGGATTTTATAGCTTTTAACGTGTGGTAATTCCCGGCTTCGCTTGGTAGGGCTGATTATCTGCAACGCTGAGGAGTGAGATAAGTGAGGATTCGAAGTGTGGGGCATGATGGCGCGCTAAAAAACACGCAGAGCAGTCTAACTAAGAAGGTGATGGGAAGTTATTCATATTTCCGAGCATCGCGGTACTGCCAAATAACTTGCTTGGACTCTTGAGTCGCTGATTTTCTAGCATTTGTTCACTCCCTGTAAATGACTATTCATATCCGTGCAGCAAGTGCGAGACGACGTGAATATCCACGAAATTCACCCCAGAGGCCCCAAAATGGTGAAGGTGTTTGAAAAGGGAGCCGCATTGGATCGATGGACTTCTCTTGTGGCAGGACTCGGTCAATTTTTAAATTGTGAAGTTTTGAATTTTTAACAAGAGCTTTTCAAAAAGTATTTTGGCGTGATCGTGACAAGCGTGAGAAATAATAATAATATGAGAAATAATACGCACCTCACTTGGGATCCAATCTCCAGCATTTTGCAGTAGGAAAGGTAGAGGAAGGGCTGAGTCAAGACAAGCTCGCTGGACAATACTTCCTGGTTTTGCTAAATCACAGGTACGAGTCACTCCAGTGCAGTATCTTTATGATTGATCTATACATGAATAGCAGATATATATAGTGGCCATCATTCAGTGAATGCAAAGTATCCCAAAACAACCAGGTAGAACCGTGTCCCAATAACTAAAAAATAGAATGTGATAATGACAAGCCGAGAAACACGTGTAACAACTTGATAGACATCAAAAGGTCTAATGTTACTGCTTCTCGAAAGAAGCAAGAATAAGTTTAGTGTGTAGTGTGTCCTCTATGATACTTCAAGCCATTTAAGTTCTTGTAGCGCTTTCCGCATACCTCACATCTATAAGGTTTGTCCTTCTCCATCCCTGCTCCATCGAGGTAAGGTGCATTTGACTCTGGGTCAATGATAGAAAAAGTACCGTCCTCGTTCTCCTTAAGTGTTTGGTTTTGGTGTCCATGCAAGCGATGGTACTTCAAACCGTTCTGGTTCTTATATGTCTTTTCACACCCAATCACTGGACATTTAAAGGGCTTGAATTCTTCGTTTTCTATAACATATAGATGACGCGCGGGATCATCGATGTACATGCTGTCCTCCTCACCCATGGGATGGTCATTGCGATGTACCCTCGAGTTGTTGGGTTGGTGACTTTGATGTGAATTCATCTGCTGTGGTTGACCACGATTCTGCACACCGGACTGCTCTGGAGTGGTCATGGTCAGATTTGGCAGTATAGTTTGACTCATGGCACCGTGACCAATGCCCTGTTGCTGAATGTTGAAGTGTCCACCTGGAGGGTTCATGCTGCCTGTTGCTTGCTGTTGCTGCGCGTGGTTGTTGAGGAAAACATCATTGGTAGAGACTGTTTCCATCACATTGTGAACGTTGTTCATGTTGTTGCGGGCACGATGCGAAATAAGCATATGGGGATTTGCCTCACTCGGCGGAGAGCTTGATATGTGTGCTTCTTCGTAATGTCTTAGCAAGTCATGCAATGTGGGGAGAAGTTGGCCACAGCAAGAGTAGTCTTTGCAGTAGTCTGCCTCTAAATTGGGGAGGTAGCTTGTGGTATTTGGCGGGGAAGCGGCCATAGAGTGGCTCTCTCTTTGCAGGTTGACAAAGCGGAACAGGCCCCTCCTAGGGTTAATCAAGTTTGAGTGATGCTGGCCGTTGGAGTGGGTGGCACCATGCATCAAGACCTCGTCCTTTAACCACAGACCTATCGTGACAGAACCCCAGGAGACACCTCCGATACCTTGGGAATGAGCTATGGATTCTCTGCGAAACCGGTGATTGTTGAAGATCGAGGGTTGTCGCTGGTAGGCAATATCAATAGGCTGGGGAACGTTCAAGAAAGAGTCGGCAGAATGTGCCTCTTGAGAAGTCGACCCGTTGTCGAAAATGCCCGTATTGAACATCTTGGCACCGATTTGTGAGTATTAATTTTTGTAGTCTAGAGGAGATATACCAGCCGATGAATAAGGGCTTGGTTTGAGTCGATAACCGAAAATATCCAAACTTAAACGGAGTATATTTGGGATAGTACGGAGGAGGAAGGCGGCTCAGTCAGTGTATTGCAGGCTGGGTTAGTAGTGTGATATAAGGATCACTTACTAATACTGAGCGGCGGGCAAAGACGGGAAATATTCCGAGGATCTACTTCACTTGCCGGAGATTGATGTAGTAGTTCCGATTGGGAGTGAGAGACAACTTCTATTCTCGGAGAAATCCAGCCCCTAGGAACTCTGGTATTGTGAATGATGGATCGGAGAGTGAGCTTGCCAAATTCAGGACCCTTCCGCTCCCTATGTCTGGTCACAGCACGACCTTTCGGGACTGTAGGTAGCTGACGCACAGATGTCTGGGTGTGCATCATGAGATAATGAAGGCGCTACGCAGCGGTGCCGACTTATAAATTGGACAGTGCGATTTCCTTAAGCGTGCATGTGCATTTGACTGCAATACGAGACTTAAGTCAGAGCGGGGTAGGGGTGGAACTACACGATGCAATGTGGAATGTGCGAGCGTCTGATTGGCTGGGGCGAAGTGCGATGCGATTGTGGAGAGATGACAAGGTGAAGCGGCGGCGAGATTCTTGAGATTCACACCTGCATACATCCGCACAAGCCTTTCTATGTGCCGGAGCTTATATACGCAACCCTCTCTGCATCGGTCCGTCCCAGCACGACCACTGCAGGAATACCAGCACATTCAGCAAGGATCTGGGGCGCCGCGGGACACTACCATTCCACGCGCCAAAGCCTTCTCGACTGCTAAGCCTTCTTGCGCGGAAAATACTAGTCCCTCACGCCCAAAGAAACGTGCCGTGCCGTCTTGTAATCCTCACTTGTGCTTCAGAGATACGTGCAACATGGTAAAGCTCAGCGGAAACTGGGCGCGAGGCGCTAGGAAAATGTAGAACTCATCACGCAGTGCGCTTCTGTGGCCAGGTGAAAAGCCCTCATTTCAGTGTATTATTCGCTTTTTGTACGGGCTTGAATTAATGCAAGCACAGGCGAATTTTTGCTTTATAATCGGGTCATCGAGCATCAAGTCTGCCCAGACCGACGAGCGGTCAGGGGGTTTGGAAGGACCTGGTCACGTGCCGCTCTGTGGATCCGAGCAAGGACGCGAGCACGCTCGAGTGCGATCGTGCGATTAGTTCAGGAGCTCCGATCCCCGGATTTCGCCCTAAAATTTTGCAACCAAGCCCAAATATATATACACTCCGGATCGCTGGCCATGGGCTTTTCCGAAAGCATCTGAATCTCGGCCCACTGATACTAAGGGCATATTCAGCACATTTTCGACTTCCTGATTCTTTCATTTTGCCATGATCCTCAATCTACCACCCAACGTGATTAGCGACATCAGCGGGCACCTCGAGCAGAAGGATCTTTTGAATTTTGCCTTCACGTGTCGAGAAATCCTAGAAATCGCCCATCCTCATATATACCTGACTATAGTGATAGACTCCTCCAAACGCGTGTTCCATGAAACCAGCAACCACTTTCTGGATCGTCTTTTATACCTGAGCAAAGCCTGCTCAACGGCGAACCCTGTGAAAATCCGATCGCTTTGGTCTCTTCTCAAGTTCTTCAAGGTTCTATCGCAGAACCCGCAATACGGGCGCCATGTTCGTTCGATAGTTGCCCATAACGAATTCCCGGATATTCCTCAGCCGGACCTCGACCTGTACGTGAGATGTTTATTCCCGTGTCTAGTGAATTTGCAATTTCTTAATTGGTATTCGGTACAACGATCGTTAGACGTCAGTGCTCTTTTTCTTCTCCCGAATCCGCTGCTGCTTATAAGTGCATGTGGAAACTTTGTCTATAACATGGTTGAAAACACCAAGGTCGAATTCCCGTTTTTGAGACACTTGGACTTCTCCAACCTCAATATCGAAAAATCTCTTGCAGGCATAGAGTTACAGAGCTTCCCCAAAATAAAAACTCTCACTATTTCGAAGTCGGTCTCGCACAATATGCTTCAATTCTCGCCTGGCTCAATGAGCTGCTGCAAGAACGCAGTTACGGAAGATTTGGCTGACGCTTCGTCTCTAACCAAGGGCTCCTTTTCACTCGCCTTGTTCTTTCATTCAAACATCAAATCTCTTCTCGACCTTGATTCCTTGGTCCTCCGTGAGATCGCAGTCAGTGCCAACGATGCTATGCTAATCAGAGATACGATCAACTTTTCCGTCTTGAAACACTTATCCATAGACAGCTGCTCTGAAATTTTGTTTGATATTGAGCCTCCTTTATCTGCGAACTTCAATTTGGTAAGGCGAAATCCGCCTGCGGTTATGTTTCTCGACAACATTCCCGAGCTCTCCTGTCTCGAGCTGCTAAACATAAACTTGACCAACGAGTTGTGCTTCAATTCAAGCACTTTCAAATTTATCTCGCGTTTGAAGGGTTTGAGAAAATTGGCCGTTCATATAAAGGTATTCCAGACCAACGATCCCATCAGTTTGGCACCTCTCATCACGTCGCTTCAGCCTCATGCGAGTACTTTAGAGTATTTGAATGTGTGTTGCGATGTTGTCGATAGCACCCAACAACATCTCGTATGCCCACGCAAAAAGAACCAGTTTGTCCTCAAAACCTTGGTGGGGCTAACGTCAATGAGAAAATTGAAGCATCTTCGATTGCCTGTGTCGTTTGCGCAGCTTCCCAAAATTCCCGAGATCTTGAGTGAGCTTCAAGACCTTAGATGCATACACTTGCCTATTACAGATCTGGCGAATTCAACCGCTGCGTGCAACGGCTGTGATAAGAGCTTGATTTACCCGATTTCTAGCGTTAATTGCTTGGTTGCACCGGACTACTTCGACTGTCCGACTACTTTTAATAACTTAGTCGAGCAAAAGAAAAACGAGCAATATCTCAACTTCTCAAAAGACTACAGGAAGACATTCAAAGCTTTACAGTTCTTACGCTTCGACTTAAAAAGCGAAACGCTAGTGTATGACACCAGCAAACCGAGAATACAGTTGCTTGACTCTCTAGTCGATAAGTTCGACCTCATTGGGGCAGAAGTCTAGAGTGAGCTAATATCACGTGAGTTTCAGGATTAGTATATAATAATTGTTCAGTGAAGAGCCTTGAACTCCTTACCCTTTTGCATGGCAATCTTGTATCGCTCCAAAGCCCTTTCACGACAGGTTTTGTGGTCCACTATTGGTTCTGGATAGTTCCCCTTTCTTGCAATTTCTGCGGCCTCCTCACTCAGATAGGGGTTGTGGATAGCAGAACCTTTGATCTCTCTCAATTCGGGAATGTATTTGCGGATGAACTCTCCGTCTGGGTCGAACCGTTCCGATTGTGTGTAAGGATTGAATATACGGAAGTATGGCTGAGGGTCCACACCAGTACTGGCCGCAAAACCCCAACCTCCGTTGTTGGAGCAGAAATCACCATCTACCAAATTGTTCATGAAGTACTGCTCACCGTACCTCCAATCCAAGAGTAAATCTTTCGCAAAAAAGGCCGCGACGATCAAGCGGCCTCTATTATGGAGGTGACCCACTTCCGCAAGCGATCGCATACAGGCATCCACAATAGGAAAGCCAGTTCGACCCTCAGTCCATGCAAGATAGTGTTCTCTATTATACTCCCAGTGCAAGTCCGAGAGTTCGAGGTGGAAGGGCTTGTGCATACAGACGTATGGCCAGTTGCACATAATGTGTCTGTAAAAGTCTCTCCAGGATATCTGCCGCAACCATTCAGTAACACCAGAAGCCAGCGCCTGGTTGGACTTGCTCAACTTTTTCTCATTGTAGAGCTCCTGCAAAATTGTTCTTGCAGAGAGAGTGCCGGAGCAAAGGTGCACGCTGAGGTGCGAAACGGTATCCAATGGAAGGGAATCACGAGTTTCGTCGTACTTTTGAATATTGTCTCCCGTGATGTACTTGATCATGGCGTTGTAAGCGTCGTGCTCTCCAACATCCTTGAAGTTTTGATGGAACTTCTTCTTATCCACATCACCATGAGGGAAGTTGGGCTTCTCCTCCACAGTCAAGGTGTGAGGAAGCTTCTCCTTGAGTGATGGAAATGTGAATTTTTTTTTGGTCAACAAGTGGTCGTTGATGTACTTGGCCCATGCACGGTACCAGGGACTGAACACCGCGTACTGAGTGCCCTTTGATTTTGTCTTTAACTCGCCCGGATGCACGATGGTGGTGTTGTGGCACGGAAAGTAGCCGATTTTTCTTGGGGTCAACGTGTCTAGCAAGCGGATGGCGAGCCGCAACTCGTCCACTTCATGCTCTATATTGGAGTATAATTGCGAGATCTTATACTTCTCGAGGAAACGAGTAATATGCGGCACAATGTCTGCACGCCTGGGCGCCTCAATGGTAACAAGGTCAATGTTCAAGCCCTTGAGTTTGCGCTCCACTTCCTCAAGGCTCAACATGCGGTAATAATGCTTGAGAGGACTGTCACCATGTGCTTCTCTTTCCTCAGGGCAGTTGACCCAGAAACAAACCATGGGCACCTTATTCTTAAGAGCGGACTGATGGGCGCTAGATAAGCCGTTGTTGTCGTTGACGCGGAAGTCCCGGATAAACCAATGGGCCACACCATTTGCGACAGGTATTTTTTCTCGCTCCTTGGACGTGGCGGTGATTTTATCTAGAAGGATGTTGTAGGGTTTGTTTTCATCCTTGGTATATTTTGTGTAGGCCAAGCTGGTCTTGATTTCCCTGGGGTAGAATTTGTTGGAGAACGACGCAAGCTCTTCTAGCTTCTGCCTCTTGTTGGCCATGATTTCCGGGGTGTGTTATGGTGCAGAATGTGGGTGGTGGCACGAGATGCGGCAACAAAGGGCTTTTAAGGCATGCGAGCGTCAATCTTCAAAGGACTGCATACAAGCAGGGAGCAACGAGCAATCAGCAAACTAGTCCGGCGCGCCGTGTGTTGCTCGGAGATACAGGCTCCGAAATGGCTACAGTCAACGATGGCCCGACGAGGAGCCGGCCTGGGCCGCGTGCAGAAGGAAAGGCGCTACATACTGAGAGACGTAGCAGAAGAACCTTCATTTGGTTTGGGCTGACGCTGGACCTGCTTCGATCCTGATAGTCGTGGCTGTGCAGGAGCACTCATGTAGCGTTCATGGACGTCAGCAAGATGCGCTTCGTAATAGCCATTTACTACATTGGGTTCGCGAGTGGCAGCGTTATCCATGACGAGACAATCGAAGTGGCGTTGATCACGGGCTGCGGCACCGAAGTGCTTGTTGCCAAGCTGCTTCCCCATGATCTACAGATACCGATATCATGTGGGGGTGGTCTAGCTAGAAATGTGAGCTTGTAGCAGTGTTCATTTTCCGTGCCCCAGTATATCCACCTCAAACTTGAATCGTTTCATCGGGTGACAATTTGCGCATTTGGGTAGTGGTCATGGCGCCTCCATTCTCATTTTATCGGAGTTAATGCTCGCAAGAGGCAATGGCTCCGAGACTCACAGCAAAACGACGCCAAAAAATGCCCAAAGTGCCGGAGTGGATTTGTATCAGCCACTCTTGTGGTACCCAATTGTCCACGACAAAAAAAGAAAAAAAAGCACAGTGTTGCCGTTACAGTTCCCCAGACATCACGGAACCTGTCAAAGTCTATGGTGTCACTTGTACAGCCCCAATTCTATGCCGTACAACTCGTTCTATGCATGCACTTGCATGACACATTGTTAGCAAAAAGCATTCATGCTCTCCACAACAAAAGACCCAGCCCGCCAAAACAGGCGCTCCCCTCTGATGCCATGCAAGGTGGCAATTATGCAAAGCGTGGTCCAAATATATTGTAACCTTCCCATGCGGTTGAGGCTGAGTCGCGCGCCCAGCTCTGACAGACCAAGGCTCATTTCCAAGCACGTTCATTCGATCGCGCGCGCAGGTCTGGACATGTGGTTGCGCTTGCGAGTACACGGCTGAGAGCGTAACGATGAGGTCTCGCCCCAGAAATCAACCTGGGAAAATTGACTGGCTGCAGGAACCGCAAGCCGGCACGGCCACATGCGTTGCCCACCGCGTATTCCATTCTCAGAGGCCCGGCTTGTTGCAGCAACGCTATATGGAGGATACTTTTTTAGAGGTATTTGGCGTTCGATGGAGCGCATGTATGCAGGCCCGGTTCTTTGTTGATCAGTTCCGCCGACATAGCAACCGTAGCAACAGAGACCAAAATTGATAGCATCGTGTGGGGTGCTTCTTTTCGTGAAGGAGCACGGTTCGTAGACGCTCCAGTTGGGCATACAGGCGGGGCTCTGGGCGCCCATGCTGCGCATCTCTTAAATTGATCACGTTCTGCTCTTGCCCACTCCAATTATCGCGATCAGCCTCATTAGCATAACATGACAAGCGGAAAAAAAAAAAATAACTTTCATCCCACAAATCTTTCTACGTATACTTAGGGGCCTCTAAAAGAACAAATCTTTCGGCGTCAAACAATATTTCTCCTCCTAGCCCCAAAAATCCTCAACCGTGCTCTCGACCTATGCATAGCTGAGGTACATGAATTTCCGAAACCGTGTTGTCTTGCTTGCACTAGCATTCACGTTTTGTTTTTCGTTTCTCCTATGGCCAAACTCCTCTTACCAAAACTTGCTGTTCAATGAAATCCAACCTTTAGTGTCTGCCTCCTTGAGCCAGAATGCCCACCCTCACGACCGGTGCTTACGGTACTTCCAAATTCTTAGAAACCTGGCTCCGTCCAGGCCCTCCACTTCCCGCTACTTGTCGTCCCGCCAAATAGCCAATCACATAGACCATCTTCGCATCTACTTGAAATGCCACTTGGACTTGAAGCTCGAGGAAACGCCCGCCACTGCATACCTAGCCGATGAGCTACTACCCATGTTCTCAGGCGACCTACCCAAGACCTACAGCCCATTCGACTGGCTGCAGTTCGCCGTCGGAAAAGACTGCTACTGGTCTCGCTATGTTTCTGCTTCTAAAGGCAGGGGAATCGTCATCAGTATCGATGACAAGAATGTCGACTATGCATCCAGACTATTAAAAGTGCTTGCTCACATGAATAACACGCTACCGATTCAGTTCATCCACGAGGGCGACTTGTCCCGCCAATCTTTGGACATTCTTTTGCGGGCTGCCGACAAGCTGCAGCATGTGGACTTCATGGATGTGACGCCCACGTTGAAACGAGGCTATGCGTCCGTCTTCCAGGGCTACAACAACAAGTGGTTCGCCGCGCTCTTCAGCACTTTCGACGAGATTATTCTCATGGATGCAGATGTTGTTTCGTTCGTTGACCCGGCGGAGTTTTTTTCCTTGGAGGGGTATATTAAGACAGGAGCTTACTTCTTCAAGGACCGCGAGCTCTCGGAAACCTTGACTGAGTCCCAATACAACTTTTTCATGAACATGATGCCCAAGGCAAACTCTCTATTCAATATATCCATCGACAAGTCCAAGTTCAAGAACAATTTTTTCAAATACCGATCAAAGCACGTCATGGAGAGCGGCGTGGTGGTGCTACATCGCAAATCACATCTTCCCGGCATCATAATATCCCTTGCATTACAATACTGGTTCCAGTCTGGACGCATCATGTATGGAGACAAAGACCTATTTTGGTTGGGCCAACTTCTCAGCGGCAACTCCCAATACTCCTTCAACGAACATCCGGCTGCCGCCATCGGTGTTCTAGAGGAGGGGAACAAGATCTGCTCCTCTCAACTAGGGCACTTGGACCAAAACGGTAAGCTCTTGTGGACAAATGGTGCTCTTCTAGCATGCAAAAAGAATACGTGGTTGAGTGATTACCTCCAACACCAGCATCTCCGGCGCAAATACTCATACTCAATCTTCTCCATGCGTGAGAGCTACAAGCAGCCCGTGCAGATTAAGCAGGCAATCCTTCCTGCGTCTTTAGAGGAGCTCAACGGTGATCAAACGCTCAATATCAGGTCCAACTTCCGGAAAACATACAACCGAGGGTGCGCGGGTATCACCTACTGTGCCTCGTCCGAGGGAGGTGGAAAGGTGTTTTACTTTTCTGAGCAGGAGCAGGAAAAGTATGCTGAAATCGTCCGGGTCTGGAACGCTCCGTACTTAAACTCCTAATAATACTACATCAATGCATCGTCTCGCTCCACCGAACACATTGTACTCATTAATACGGCTGGCTGTTTTCGCGAGCCGATACTTACCAAGCGTGCTGTACGTCAAATATTCCCTGCCGAGAGGTTCGCTACCGGGAATACCCTCGAAACTGCTTCTCTCCCCAGACTTATTCCATGACTCGTCGAGAATTCATACACTAACCCAAGCCCTTCGTAAAGCCGCAACCAGATATTGCCCCACTTGCGTGTACTACTGCGCTGCATGATGATGAGTGGCGCAAAGAGTCGGGTTTGGTCCTCTTTGTTTGTATCTTAAAATGAGTGTGGCCTGGCTCTTTGAATGAACTGCGGAATGTGGCGGGTGCGGCCATTTGTTATGCATCGAATATTCTCTGGGTCTCGTAAAATATACTTCCATCGGAGGGTGGCCCTGAAAATCCGCAGCCCCCAGGCTCTATGAAATTTTGGCCAGCGTGCTAAAAATAGCAGAAGCTATCGATCCGTCGGGAAAGACAACGAATTCGACTTTGATGTGTCCAATTAGCTTTAGTCATTTGCCTGCAAAGGCAAGGCTCTCACCAGGAGAACGTTCCGAAGACGTACGCGTGACACTTAAAGATGACTATCATAAACCCGCCCTTGATCCGGATCACGCATGATCAGCTTTTTTTCATTTCAAGATTAGATCTCAAAAATCGTCTAGCAAGATACTAGAGTCGTCTTTGGCCTTAGTTTTCGCACGATCAAAACGGGCTTATATAACATGAAAACCATGCCTTTATGTTAACTGGGTCGGAAGGCTGTGCGTAAAGAAAGAGTACGTCACTTTCATACGCGACAATGAAGACAAGCTCAATGTTCGGGCCAAGCAACCGAGAAGAATCTTATACGTCACCGAGAAGAATCTTATACGCCACCGAGAAGAATCTTATACGCCACCGAGAAGCGGGATACGAGGCATTCTGTCCAATGGAAGACTCCGACCGCACGCATATATTCATTGGCTCACTCATTGGTGTCTCTTTGATCGCTGAGAATGAGCCCGGAGTCGGGCGCTGTATTGGTTTTTGGGTGCAAATGCGACTTTGGAGGTTTTGGCTCTTTCATCTGCACAAGAAGCGTGGGCGATTTTCAAGGGAGCAGACTTGTTGGAGGCTGTTTTCAAAAGGCCTGGTAAGATCACCATCCTTTTTTCAACTGCGGCCAAAGGGCCGCAGGTTTTGTGTACTTTTGTTCGATACGAATTATAAGCCCTCTGGAAAAGGGAGCGCCCTAAGAAGCCATACAATATATTGTGATTTAAGTCAAGGCAGCAGGCGAAAATCCGAGACCATTCTCGGCAATAGAATAAATCCCCCAATCCTGGCCCTCCACTAGGCCACCCCGCAATTCAGTGCTAGTGCAGATTGCTGTGACATGGGGTCAGTCTGTGCTGGTGCACATAGACGCTCTATGAAGTGCGCAGGTGAGGCCGTGTTGCACATGACTCTGTGGCACAAATGCAGTTCACCCCATACATGTGGCTCAGTGAGCTCACAGGTTATAGCACATTCACGATAACTTAATCGGACGTAATGGGTATTGAATGGAAAAGAAACTTGGGCTCTTTGCTCTTCGGCTCTGCTGCAGATAAAGCCAAGCCTCGTAGATGTGGGGCCCAAATACCAGAAGCCTCTCTTTCTGGAGAAGTGTGGCCTTGTGACCCTGATATCGAGCCGTCGTTTCTGGAGCTCGGCCAGTCCTTTTATACTTCAGAACATGAAAAGGACCCGAGCCCTTCACGACTTGCCAGTCGGGAAGAAAGTGCCGAGTTGAATGACTTGACCGTGACAGATACTGCCGAGCCAGGTGAAACTTGGGATTTGTCTTTGGAAACGAATTTTTTGGGGTCGATATTTACAACCTACAAGGTGGCACCCACCACTAAAAATTTTTGGGACGAAGTGTTGTCTGCCAAATTGTCTACATGTGAGACTCTGAGGGCCGGAGACGATGAGAGCATGGAGGAACGAGTCACGGTTTTTTTTGAGCAGGGTACATATGAGTATCAACTATCGCAACAAGCGGCCTTCATTCCTAGGCCGTTTAAGCTTCAGCCCGGGCCGAGAAAAACTTATGGCAAAAAGCTGTCTAGAAGTAGACTACCCATTGTATTTCATGCCGAAATCGAGCCCGAACTTCGAAATGAGAGTCCATAGCCTTGGCTAAGTCCTAACGAGAGCGGAATTAAGACGCAAGGCCTAGTGCGTGTGCGTCGCCCCATGTACTGCCCATGGCCAGTACATTCATTTGGAACCGGCTTCCGCGCTGCCCCAGAACGGGCGTTGAGGTCATCGCGAGGGGCACCGCGCCATTTCTTTTTCAGGTTCTTGCAAAGCTTCTTACCCCGCTCGCAATTCAGCCTGTTCTACCGTCACTGAAGTCGCATTTTCCGGATTCAGCTCTGCCTGTCCAGAGTTGGAACGGAATATGTACCTCGGGTATTGTTATGCAAGCCCATGTCTTCAAGTCATTCGTAGATGGTCGTCGGGCTATTCCGCAATTGTGCGCGCGCACTGGCGCCCGTGCATTCGCGCTGGCTCATCGCATTGGTTTTCTTTTCCTCAGCCCCCAGTTTGAGACGGCCAACTTCAGCCTTGTCTGGAGATTTGCACTCTATACTTCAATCTCGATCGGAGGCTTCTTTCACTTCGTGGCGCTTTTGCTTCGGCTGTGAAAGCCTTGGCTCAATAATGTACTACTTCATAATCATGATGAGCTCCGTCTCATGCTCTTCAACACAGTCAGATTTGCATCTTGCACGTTCCATCCAACTCAACATGGAGAGGTTGGGCGGTTTGCCCTCTACTGCGCTTTAGTAAGCAACGCCACAGTTGATGATGCCATAAGGCGACATTCGACTTCTCGTTGAATTAGCGTCCACGCGTTCCATGCAGCGAATAAGCTTAAAGCGAGAGTAACCCAGATATAGCTCTTGATGCATCGGCATTGCGGTTTCGTATCGCGCGATTTTCCCTGCTTGAGATGCGCGGTACACCCTGCATATAAACCCCGTATCTCATCTCGCCATCGCTTCTAACCGTAGCAATTATGGGGTAAGGCTCCAGTATTTCGAAGCATCTTTCGTGCCGCCGCGTTGCGGTGGTATAACTTGGTGATTGCACTAAGTTCTGGGATCAGGATTGATGAGCGAACAGACTCATTCCCACTGGACAAGACCGAGGCAGGCTTATGCAAGGCACATAAATCCGTTGCATAGAGTATGAGACCGGCACGCAGAGACAGTGTTCAAGTGGCCCGCTCCAAAGCTGCTCAAAGGCTTAACGAGAGAGACTCAAATGCCCACGGTGCACTCGCCAATTGATGATAACGATTGAGGTGAGCTTTCCCTGCTCCTACATGTTGAGCGCACTATCTGCTTAAACTCACAATACGGCGCCAAAGGTGCATAATTAAGCATAGCTATGCATGGGTATATGCATGTGTATGCCTGGCGGCCGTTGCGAAATGAGCGCTCAATTGAAGACCCTATGCGTTCTTTGAACTCCTCTACCTTCGAAAGCAAGATTTGTTTAAAACTAGGATGGTAAAAGCTAAAAGGAACACACTTCTAAATGTCCCGACCAAGTTCAACTGAACGCCGCGAGACCGAAGGGCCAGGAACCGTCGAAAGCGAGAGTCGCTGTGTTCCAAGCCGAAAGGTGAGCCGCGCTGCGTAAGTTTAGTTTAATTCTTTTTCCTGCTTTCTGGATATCTGCTGTTTTGGTCCCCCACACTAAAATTCCTAATATACGGGGATTTTCGGTGGCATTATTCACTTTTTTAGTTCACCCTGTTCATGATGTTGATTCTGTCGATAACGCTACTATATCTCTTCACCTTGATTGGTGGCGCTTTGGCGAGCTCTTTGGCTTGTGCACCTCAAATTGTTCTCAGAGCTGGGTTTGATGCCAAACTTTATACGTATCCGCTACTAAGTACCATCGGTTGGACACTGGACTTCTTCACCTCCGATTACATAACTCAGCTCAATGGCTCGACCACTGGAATCACGCTGCCCAATTTTAGCAGCACCGCTGCCGTGTATGTCGTTGTGCCGGGGACTATTTACGGGATGCTGACAACTAAATCCAATTACACCGTGGAATTGACGGGGTACTTTTTAGTGCAGAAATCCGGAAGCTATACTTTCACCATGACTGTTGACGACGGTGGCGCTCTTGTTTTCGGTGCGGGCCAAACATGCTGCCTGGACGTCGAAGTGAGCGTGGACTCCTCCGTGTCGCTTAACACGATTGGCACTACTGCAGGTGTGAATACCAAAACCGCGACTTTCACACTATACGCGGGCTACTATTACCCCGTAAAAATCGTGGCTTTCAATTATGGTGGTCCCGGCGGTCTTTCGATAACCTACACTGATCCAGATGGAAACTCGGGCCTTAATATGGGAACCCTGGTCTACCAGCTAAACTTCTCGCCGTGCGCCAGTGCCGTCAATCCGACAACCGCGTATCAGACTACCACCACCGTCACCAACACCTGGGGTAGCTCTTATGCTACCACTACCACTGTCACTGGGCTGATCACAAAAACCGTTGTTATTAATGTTCCGACTCCAACCACTACTATTACCACCGTATGGACCGGATCATTTGTCTCCACCACAACGGCCACTGGTGCTGCTGGTCAATCCAATACTGTGATTGTCCAGTTTCCGAAATCCACTACTACTGTGACTTCCACTTGGGGAGGCTCATACGCAACCACTACTACCGCTACTGGCGATTCCACGAACACCATTGTCATCAACGTTCCCACTCCAACAACAACGTTCACTACAGTATGGACTGGCTCGTTTGTCAGTACAACTACCGCTACCGGTGCTGCAGGCCAGTCTAACACCGTTATTGTCCAGATCCCTAAATCGACTGCTACTGTGACAAGTACTTGGGGCAGCTCTTTTGCCACAACAACTACCGCCACCGGGGATTCTACCAATACTGTGATCGTCAATGTTCCTACCCCAACGACCACCATTACAACGGTCTGGACCGGCTCAGTCATCTCCACCATCACCGCCACTGGTGCTGCGGGCCAATCCAATACTGTCATTGTGCAAATCCCCAAGTCTACAACTACTGTTACTTCCACTTGGGCAAGTTCCTTTGCTGCAACTACAACCGGTGTTGGTGCATCGACCAACACTGTGGTTGTCAATGTCCCCACTTCGACCACTACTATCACTACTGTCTGGACGGGCTCTTTCACTACCCTGACCACAGTTACAGGTATTGGAGGACAGTCCAACACAGTGGTTGTACAGATTCCAAAGTCTACCGTAACGGTCACTAATACTTGGGGCAGTTCTTTTGCTACCACAACAACGGCTTGGGGCGACTCAACCAACACCGTGGTTGTGAACGTGCCAACGCCCACAACTACTGTTACGACCATCTGGACCGGATCGTTTGTTACCACCACCACTGCTACTGGTGCCGCTGGTCAATCCAATACCGTGATTGTTCAGATCCCGAAAACCACCACCACCGTCACTTTCACTTGGGGCAGCTCCTTTGCCACTACTACCACTGAACTGGGGGAATCTATCAACGCCGTGGTTGTCAATGTCCCCACTCCAACTACCACAATTACTACCGTCTGGACTGGATCGTTCATCACCACCACCACCGCCACTGGTGCTGCAGGCCAATCAAACACTGTCATTGTGCAAAACCCTAAATCCACTGCTACTGTGACAAGTACTTGGGGCAGCTCCTTTGCCACAACAACTACTGTCATTGGGGATTCTACCAATACTGTGATTGTCGATGTTCCAACCCCTACCACCACTATCACTACTGTCTGGACTGGCTCAGTCATCACCAGCACCACTGCTACTGGTGGTCCAGGACAATCCAATACCGTGATTGTCCAGGTTCCAAGAGCCACTACCACTGTTACAAGCACTTGGGGTAACTCTTACGCTACCACCACCACTGGAACTGGTGCTTTAACCAACACGGTGGTTGTGGCAGTTCCTACGCCGACTCAGACCATCACAACCTACTGGACTGGAGAGGCAACTTCTTCTTACACTGTCACGGGTGGACCAGGAGAGAACAACACCGTCGTCGTGGAGCTCCCAAGATCAACCACATACTTCACAAAAACTTATAACGGTGCGGTGTCCTCTACCTCCACTCTTACCAGCGGAGGAACCAACATTGTTATCGTGAATGTTCCAACTCCCACAACAACAGTTACTTCTTTCTGGACCGGTGAATTTGTCACCACTAAAACGATCACTGGTGCAGCAGGACAGACTAACACTGTTGTTGTTGAGATTCCAAAGTCAACAAATGTTGTCACCAGTACCTATAACGGGTCTGTCACCACTACCACTACGATTATCGGAGATGGAACCAACATCGTGATCGTTGAAGTGCCCACACCAACACAAACCGTGACTTCTTTTTGGACTGGTGACTATATCACCACTACCACAAAAACTGGAGGACCTGGTGAAAACAACACCGTCATTGTCGAGATTCCAAAGTCCGTGGACGTGGTGACTAGTACTTACAGTGGCTCTGTAACTACTACAAAAACTATAACTGGGGATGGTACCAACGTCGTTGTTGTCCAAGTTCCAACGCCAACATCAACGCTTACAACTTACTGGACCGGTAACTCTACTGCCTACTCTACCATTACTGGTAGCCCAGGCCAGAGTAACACGCTCATCGTCGAGATTCCGAAGGCAACAAGTACTCTCACGAGCACATACAGCGGGTCGATGACCACATGCACAACGATTTCTGGCGATGAAACCAATGTCGTGGTGATCCAAGTTCCAACTCCGACAAATACCATCACCACTTTCTGGACCGGTGCATTCACTACTTCTACTACTGTCACTGGTGGGCCCGGACAGAACAACACTGTTATTGTGGAGATTCCAAAGTCCACAAGTGTTGTCACGAGTACCTACAATGGCTCTGTGGTCACCACAAGAACTATCACCGGAGAAGGTATCAATATCCTTGTTGTTGAGGTCCCCACACCAACATTCACAGTCACACCCTTCTGGACTGGCTCTTTCACTACATCCACTACCATAGCTGGTGCTGCAGGTGAAAGCAATACTGTTGTGATTGAAATACCCAAATCCACTAGTGTTTTCACGAGCACTTACGCCGGATCTGTCACAACCTCTACTACGATTACTGGCGACTCCACGAATGTGGTGGTTATTGAGGTTCCGACACCCACTCAAACCGTGACCTCTTTCTGGAGTGGCTCTTTCACTACCTCGACCACTGTTGCCGGTGGCCCTGGCGAGAATAATACTGTCATTATCGAGATTCCCAAGTCAACTAGTGTTGTGACCAGCACATACGATGGCTCAGTCACCACCACCACTACTATTACTGGAGATGGTACCAACATTGTGGTTGTTGAGGTGCCAACCCCAACAGAAACTGTTACATCGTTCTGGACGGGTGAGATAACCTCTACAACTACAGTCTACGGAGGAAGTGGTCAAAACAATACGGTGATTGTGCAAATTCCAAAATCCACCAGTGTTATCACTAGCACTTACAGTGGATCGGTCACCACAACTACTACTATTACTGGTGATGGCACCAACATTGTTGTCGTTGAAGTTCCAACTCCCACTGAAACTGTTACAAGCTTCTGGACCGGGGACGTGACAACTCTGACTACTGCTACTGGAGCCCAAGGTGAAAGCAACACTGTCATTGTGGAGATTCCAAAGTCCACAAGTGTTGTCACTAGCACTTACGGAGG
>NKYY01000049.1:0-10775 GCA_002370515.1 Metschnikowia proteae | reverse complement strand
GGTACCAACATTGTGGTCGTTGAAGTGCCTACCCCAACAAGTACAGTGACAAGCTTCTGGACCGGTGAATACACTACCAGCACGACTATCATTGGCGCTGAAGGCGACAGCAATACGCTCGTTATTGAAATCCCGAGATCTACGAGTGTTATCACCAGTACCTATGATGGTTCTGTCACTACAACCACCACAATTACTGGAGATGGTACTAACATTGTTGTTGTTGAAGTTCCAACGCCAACTCTGACTGTCACTAGTTTCTGGACTGGCTCTTTCACCACCTCGACCACTATTGCCGGAGGACCTGGCGAGGATAACACTGTCATTGTTGAAGTTCCGAAAGCCACCAGTACTGTGACCAGTACTTACGATGGATCAGTTACAAGCGCCGTTACAATAACTGGCGATGAAACCAACTTAGTGGTTGTTGAAGTGCCTACGCCTACACAGACAGTTACTTCATTCTGGACTGGGGAATCTACTACCACCACTACAGTCACTGGAGGACCAGGAGAGAACAACACCGTTATTGTTGAAATACCAAAGTCTACTAGCGTCCTTACAAGCACTTACGGAGGATCGGTCACTAGCACTACCACTATTACTGGGGCCGGCACAAATCTTGTTGTGATTGCCGTGCCAACCCCTACGAACACCATTACTAGTTTCTGGACCGGAGAGGGAACAACCTTGACTACTGCAACTGGTGGTGAAGGTGAGAACAATACTGTTATTGTTGAAATTCCAAAGTTGACAAGCACCCTTACTAGCACATACGGTGGTTCAGTTATTACCACTACTACAATCACTGGTGACGGTACAAATGTTGTGGTTGTTGAAGTCCCTACACCAACACAGACAATCACGACTTTTTGGACAGGAAACTTCACTGCGACCTCGACTGTCACTGGTGGCTCTGGTGAAAACAACACGGTGATTGTTGAGATTCCAAAGTCTACGAATATGATCACGACTACTTATGATGGCTCCGTGACTACCACCACCACTATTACTGGAGAAGGAACTGATGTTGTGGTTGTTGCAATCCCTACACCAACTGATACAGTTACTTCGTTCTGGACTGGTAACTACACCACAAGTACCACCATTACTGGGGCATCTGGCGAAAACAATACAGTCCTCATCGAAGTTCCGAAGTCCACAAGTGTTGTGACAAGCACTTATGATGGCTCTGTCACTACAACCACCACAATTACCGGAGACGGTACAAACGTGGTGGTTATTGAGGTTCCAACCCCTACTGTGACTGCCACCAGCTTCTGGACCGGTGACTTTGTCACTACTACCACAAAAACTGGAGGACCTGGCGAAAACAACACTGTCATTGTCGAGATTCCAAAGTCTGTGGATGTGGTGACAAGCACTCACAGTGGCTCTGGTACTACTACAAGAACTATCACTGCAGACGGTACTAACATCGTTGTTGTTGAGGTTCCTACTCCAACGACAACTCTCAGTACTTACTGGACTAGAAACTCCTCTGCATACTCCACCATTGCCGGTGAATCTGGCGAGACAAACACTCTCATTGTTGAGATCCCTAAGTCAACCAGTGTCATCACCAGTACTTACGACGGATCTGTTACAAGTTCTATCACAATAACTGGAGATGAAACAAACTTTGTCGTCGTGGAAGTTCCAAAGTCAACCAGCACTGTGACCAGTACCTACGGGGGATCTATTACTACCACAACCACAATTACAGGTGACGAAACAAACTTAGTGGTTGTTGAAGTTCCAATTCCAACAGACACTGCCACGTCATTCTGGACCGGGAGTGATACCACCTCCACCACAATTATCGGTGGACAAGGACAGAATAATACTGTCATTATCGAGATTCCCAAGTCAACTAGTGTTGTGACCAGCACATACGATGGCTCAGTCACCACCACCTCTACTATTTCTGGAGCAAGCAGTGAAGTTATTATAGTCTTCGTTCCAACGCCGACCGAAACCGTTACTACCTACGGGCCCGGTGATGCTACTACTACCACAACTGTTACAGGCGGCCCTGGAGAAAGTAACACTGTCATTGTGGTAATTCCAATCTTCACCAGCATTGTCACAAGCATATACGGCGGTTCTGTCACTACTACTAGAACGTTTACCAGCAATGGTTTGAACATAAGGTGGGTGATGGTTCCTAAGCCCACACACACTAAGACTTCCTATTGGACTGGAACAGAAACGGTTACCTCCACGATAACTGGAAGCCCCGGCGAGGCCAACACCGTGGTGATCGAAATTCCCGCCTCAAGAGACAAATCTTTCTCTTACAATATTCCAATATCGTCTACACTATTCTACAGTGGAGGCTGGAATGTTTCATACATTGCACCTTTCTCAACAGCTCAACCAGAATCCCTGTCGATGAAAGTCTTCACGTCCCATACAATAACATCCACGAAGCCTAGCTCTCATGAAGGCAACGACTATACGCCATCAAATCCTACCGCCAGTTCCGTTGAATCTAGCATTACGAGCGATTCATCAAGTGATGCATCAAGCGATGCATCAAACTACTCATCAAGCGATGCATCAAGTGCTTCCGCCAGTTCTGTTGAATCTAGCCTTACGAGCGATTTATCAAGTGATGCATCAAGCTACTCATCCAGCGATCCATCAAGTGCTTCCGCCAGTTCTGATGAATGGAGCTACTCCATTGCTCCAGCCAGTTCTGTTGAATCTAGCCTTCCGAGCTACTCATCAAGCGATGCATCAAGTGCTCCCGCAAGTGCTCCCGCAAGTTCTGTTGAATCTAGCATTACGAGCGATTTATCAAGTGATGCATCAAGCTACTCATCAAGCGATGCATCAAGTGCTTCCGCTAGTTCTGTTGAATCTAGCCTTACGAGCGATTTATCAAGTGATGCATCAAGCTACTCATCCAGCGATCCATCAAGTGCTTCCGCCAGTTCTGTTGAATCTAGCCTTACGAGCGATTTATCAAGTGATGCATCAAGCTACTCATCCAGCGATCCATCAAGTGCTTCCGCCAGTTCTGATGAATGGAGCTACTCCATTGCTCCAGCCAGTTCCGTTGAAACTAGCATTACGAGCGATCCATCCAGTGCTCCCGCAAGTTCTGTTGAATCTAGCATTACGAGCGATTTATCAAGTGATGCATCAAGCTACTCATCAAGCGATCCATCAAGTGCCCCAGCCAGTTCCGTTGAATCTAGCCTTACGAGCGATACATCAAGCGATCCATCAAATCCTCCCGCCAGTTCTGTTGAATCCAGCATTACAAGCGATTCTACAAGTGATGCACCAAACTACTCATCCAGCGATCCATCAAGTGCTCCCGCCAGTTCTGTTGAATCTAGCGTTACGAGCGATCCATCAAGTGCTTCCGCCAGTTCTGATGAATGGAGCTACTCCATTGCTCCAGCCAGTTCCGTTGAATCTAGCCTTCCGAGCTACTCATCAAGCGATGCATCAAGTGCTCCCGCAAGTTCTGTTGAATCTAGCATTACGAGCGATTTATCAAGTGATGCATCAAGCTACTCATCAAGCGATCCATCAAGTGCCCCAGCCAGTTCCGTTGAATCTAGCCTTACGAGCGATTCATCAAGCGATCCATCAAATCCTCCCGCCAGTTCTGTTGAATCCAGCATTACAAGCGATTCTACAAGTGATGCACCAAACTACTCATCCAGCGATCCATCAAGTGCTCCCGCAAGTTCTGTTGAATGGAGCTACTCCATTGCTCCGGCTAGTTCTGTTGAATCTAGCCTTACGAGCGATTTATCAAGTGATGCATCAAACTACTCATCAAGCGATCCATCAAGTTCTCCCGCCTGTTCTGTTGAATCTAGCCTTACCAGCGATTCATCAAGCACCGCCACTTCTGCTGAATTTATCATTATGAGCCATCCTTCTAGCCATCCATCGAGTCTTCAAGTAATTGTCGGAGCTAGTTCCCCAACAAGCCTTGTCGCTAATGGTCGCAACAACTTCTCGAGTGCGGCATCCAGTGAGGTCCAAAGCCTTTCGAGGTCTAGTGTTGGAAGCACAGACAGCTTTCCTGCTTCTGCAAGTTCATTAGGTAAGCCAAGTGCGAGTGTCTATAGCGAGCAAAGTGGAGCCATATATTCGACCGCTATGGCAGCAGCTCCACACACAAACAATCGTACTGCATTGGCTGGCGTGACTGATACAGAAACACAAAACAAGAGTGCTGCAACAAGACCCGGAGAATTGACTCTCTCAACGGCTGATATTGGAATTGGAAGAACAACCGGTGCTTATACTGCAAGCGGAACAGCATCTGGGCCAGCTACAAAAATTCAAACCGCAGGTCTGCAATCAAGCGCAACAGATGCTGCAGGCAAGATCATTGGTGTCAATGCAAATACATACAATGCGCCAGAAACTCAAACACATTCTCATACTGAGTCCACATATCCATTCGATGCCCAGGGAAACCAGAATACACTTCAGGCAGGTCCCAAAGCAAGCTCCTCGACAGCATCACAGAACTCTAATGTGGTCAGCACATCCGTCGCCTCCCATACCTCGCCCAGCGCCACGATCTTCGAGGGCTCTGTAGCCAAAAATTCAGTTGTGGCGCTTATGGTAGCAATACCATTTTTAACAATGCTTCTTTAAGCCTTGGTCATTGACTATTTAATTCAATTCACGTTTATTATAATGACACGGTAGTGAACGTCTTGTAGACCATCGACGCACCCTACATACAACGGTTGGAGGGACACATCCCAAGAAGATATCACATAAATCAGAAGCATGTATTTCGTATGGCAGTCCTGTATTCAAAGAAATAGCCAAGAAATAGTCAGTGGCTTAAAACAATGCGCGACTCTCATTGTAGCACTTGTTGTGGCTGAAATCAGTATTCCTCCTGATTTCAAAGCATGAAAATGAACCTGCTTTAGAGGTGCATGAGTATTAATGCATAGTAGTAAAACTTTACAATGAAGCGAGCGAATCCGGCATGTATACGACGTTATGTTCTCCAAAGCAAGAAGCCCTTAAAGGCAAAATAAGCTCCGTCTAATTCATGAATACTGAGAGCTGCTAGTGAGCAAAGCGCTTACAGACATCTAACGTCGTGTTCTTAAAACTGATGCACTCCCATTAGTCTCTGATAATAGAACTATATATAGAATAATATATAAGTATTGATTATCGTGATGCCGCAAACAGGTTCAAGATTTGTGCGCATGCCAAAGTAACAGCAAATAATTCTTGAATCAGCCACTATGAGTGATTGTTGCAGTTTGAATTCGAGGACTCCGAATCCGCTCTCTTCTTATTGTGATTTGGAAACACGGGCCCGAATTTATACCCAAAATTCTCATGAAGGGCCTTCTTCGGTCTGTTTTAAGGGTACTGGCCGAGAGCGGCTTGCTTGGACCGCGGTCCAGCCTCGCTGTCGTCAAGTTGTGTAATGGAGTGCCAAATGTCTGAAAAAATGTAAAACCTCAGAAATCAAGACTACGGCTTCCACTCTGACATTCGATCTATTTTGCAAATAAAAGTCTTGCTCATAAAAAACCCATGGACTTTATTGTTTCTATTTAGAAAGAAGTTCAGGGGAAAAAACAGAGCTCATACCAGCTCATTCGACGTTTGAAATCAATGATTTCATGTAACTTGCCGGAAACTCATCCCCGGTCACCTCCAAAAGTTTGGTGAGATCGCGGAACATATTTTTCATAAGATTCCGGAACAAAGAACTATGCGAGTACACGTCTCTCGCCTGCACATCGACTTCGAATTCTCTGCAGATTTTGATTCCAGGAGTATCTAAGACTGCGTTCAATTCCCGACTGTCATAAAGCCTTATATAGTTGTTAAAGTCCAAAATTAAGTTGCTGGTCAAATTTGAGAGGGCCAGAACAATAGCAGGGCTATGATCGTTTTCTATTTCGGGCTCAATAATATCTTCAAAATCGTCTTCTATTTCGGGCTCAATGATATTTGCAAAATCATCGTAGATAGGAAGGGAGATAGTATCGTTGTTCAGAGCAAATGTAGAAGGTTCAGCATAAGCAGCAGCAAGAACAGCTAAAGAAAAGAGATAAAACTTCATAGTGGTTGGTGAGTTGAGTGGTGTGATGATATGAGGGGATGCCTGACTTATTATCTTTGGATTAGCAGGGATATTTACAAATCCGGCATGCAGCTAACCCTATGATGCATTGTGATAGCAAGAGGTGCCTGATCTGGAAAGGCTTTACGCCATTGGAGTAAGTTTACTTTTGCAAGACTGGAGTTTATTTTCGATATCAACTTTACGCCTGCTTCCAGATGCTGGAGCCGTCGTCATTTGGGGGTAGAAGGCGTAGACAAATACAACACCTTTATTCTACACTAAAGCAGGAGGCCTTTGGGCATGGAGATCGGCGCTAGAACTCGCATAGCAAGCGGCGATTTTCAAAGAGGATCATTGGTTGGAAACCAGCCAACGCTTGAGGCCATTCTTACATACGCATGACATTGAAGTCTTGACGATCGCCATGCACGCGGTCGCCATGCACGCGGTCGTTATGTGCACGAATGCAGCTACTGCAGCGAGGAATGAAATCATGATGGCTTAAGGCAAGCCAAAATCTGCTTGGATCTGAAATAGCAGCACTGGTGTTGTGATACTATCGATACTATCAGTGATACTATTAGTGATACTCTCAGTTTTGTGATTCCATTCTTATGAAGATCAAATGAATCCATATGACCTAATACTGAGTTAAATGTAACTAATTAACACTGCATGTATTGTGGACGGTGAGGTCCTCAAAGGCGAGAATAGCTTTGCCAAGAATCGGTCGGATTGCTCTAAACAGTTTCTATTGGAAGTGTAATCTATTGCGGGGTACAAGACACCCCTGGGACCTATTTGTTGAGTGAATCGCCATTCACTGAACGCCGTTTTCAATGGATAAAACGATCAGGTATTGACTGTATCACAATGGCTACTTTTGGTGTGCCGTTTGTCTGTTGTTGCCTTTGGAATCCTTGCCTTGTTTCCTCAAGTAATGCTCAATCTTCAAGAGATTCCAAGCTATTGCTATAGTCTAGAGGTATAACTTTTTGGATCTATGCCCATCTACATGAGTTGTATTAATATTTAATATTTAATTACGTATCGAAAATCAAGAATGAATGTTTTGTTGCGAACAAGATACATAAAAGCCCTAAAAGAGCCAGGCTAAAGACGAGAAGAAGCACATGTTTAAATTGCCAAACTCGCAAGCGGTAACCAGAAGAAGCCAGCCCACGACATCTTGTTGCCAACATTTTGTGCAAAATTAACCTCAGCAAGGGGTGGGACGCTTACAGACTCAGAGAGTGTCCTAGTGAGGGCTTCGGTACGGACCTCTCTACCAAAACCGACCTTGGGCTTTGAAGCAGAATTGCTGCAAGGCACTGTTGAAGTAACAGCTTTCGCAGTGTTCCTGTACAAAACTGCCGCAC
Organism: Metschnikowia proteae; assembly: GCA_002370515.1. Lineage (NCBI taxonomy): Eukaryota > Fungi > Ascomycota > Pichiomycetes > Serinales > Metschnikowiaceae > Metschnikowia > Metschnikowia proteae. The sequence continues at coordinate 3,311 of NKYY01000049.1, read as the reverse complement.
ACTTGGAGCCGGGCATCAAATCCATACCCGACACCGTATTTTCCAAGGTCTCTGACGCATTTAAAGACACAAATGAAAGTTTCGAAGCAGCACTGGTACTGAGTTGGGATTGTTGAGACAGACCAGATAGATCTGAAGTTCCAAATGAAAACATAGTAGAAGACATGGATCGGGGCTTTGATGAGGTAGCGAGCGGCAGGGAAATCCAAGAGGTTGAGTAAATCGTAGTGACTTCTTGCAGTTCAGGCGAGGTAACATAAGAAAACACCACGTCCCTCCTGCCTACAACACCAATTTAGGTAGTGATTGAAGTCAACCCACTCTCCCGAAATCCAGTCACAGTCGTGGTGGGAGCTGCAGTTTGAAAAACATCTGTCTTTGCACACGCTCCGAAGTTAGCTATAGTTCAAGCGTTATCGCAGCGACAAATAGTCTTAGAGGTGGGGGTAGGTTTTGGGGCCTTCACAATGACAACTTGCATCAGCTGTCCATATACTGTGGTTGAAGAAGTGTAATTTCTGTCCCAAAAAGAGGACACAGTTGTGTAGGCAAAATTTTCAAATTTCACTTGGAATATACTAGAGGCTATATCAAGAAAACCAAAGCTGTTTATGATATTGGCACTTAAGAATCCGTGTTCATTTCGGTTGAATGCGACGATTTTCACAGGGTAAAAAAACCCGGCTTGCAACTCGTACTCAAGGACTTTCTGGGTCATCGAAACCCTTTTAGGGTCCACGGAAACTCCTTGATAATCTGCTTGTTTTGGGACACTTACTGAAGCATCGTCGCGGCATGCCTCACCGCGGCCCAACAGAAAAGAAAGTCCATTATCGGCCTCGATGAAAAATTTGTAGGTTTCCGTCCGCTCGGCGTAAAAATAGCCGGATAATTCTAGTGAGTAGTTCGTGGTGGTAATTGGAAATTCATAGATGTCTCCTTGGCTCCCCAAAATATCATTGTACCTTCTGGAAAATGAGGAACTGAGTATCCCTTCCTTCAGGCCAAGATACCCCTCTTCCTTGTATAAGCTATCAAAAAAACTCTTATTCGTTCCAATATTACCATCCAACGGGTACCTAAAGAACTTTACTAGGAAGCCTTTGCTGACCATGCGGCCTGATGGGCAACCAGAGACATGTATGGCTAAACACTGCGCCAAAAGCGCCACTAAAATTGTTAAAAAGCTGTAAAACATATTGATGAAAAAGAACATTTGGCAGGGACCAATATCTTTAAATACACAAGTTAGAGGCCCAAGATCTCGCAACTACTAGAGAGAGTGACTCGTGGGTCCACTTTCTGGAGTCGTTAAGCTGCATTGGTCATTGATTTGAGTGGTGTCGCCGCAGAGCCTGCTTTTCTGATATTACCGACAAAAATGGTATTGTTTTCCGCTGCTGACCGCCTTGAATTATTGACTCAGGCCTTGGGAGCAAGGGGCTCGATCAATAGCACCAAATCAGGATGCATAAAGCGGCCAAGGACTGACCAATTAGTCACGAAAGGGGGCGTCTACCTAAGATCAAAACAATAGGGGCTCCGAATGGTGACGGATATTATGAGGCTAAAAAGAAGCCCGGGGCCCTTGCGCCTAAGGGATGGCCCTGATAAAGGGCCGTAATCAGTGGCGCGCCGGCATACTAAGACGTCAGCCGTATACCTCCACAAGTCGCCAGCCAACGCATTCAGGCTATGAGGGTACCGATATAAGTCGATCAGCTGAAATTGTTAGGCTCAAGTTGGGCTTATGCGAGAACCAAGATTAATTCTTGCAAGGGTCATCTGAGATTGCAAGAAACTTGTTCCGATTTCGGCTCACTGCAAGTAACCTGCAGCTCCGCACTCTACTTCATGGAGCCTTTTTACCAAGAAATAAAACCCCCTTGCTGTGGTCAAATAAAGATGCGGCATTATCGTGCAGACGTCATCAACACTCGAAGAGGGTAAATGAGCTCACCGACGAAGCGTGCCGAGTTTGCCATCACCCCATTACGGGCCATTGTTTAGTCATGGTGCGGCTGCAGATGCGGACTCGTACATCTGCTTAACAATTGCTGTATCTCGCAAAGCCTCGCACTTGCAGCACGTTCTCCACAAGTGTTTAGTTATCAAACAAGGTGCTGAAAAAACTGGAGACTAAGCCAATTCAATTTAATAACTTTGGAAATTTCCATATTTGCAAGTTTGCAAACAACAACCTTGTGAACTCAGATTCCACAGGTATTCAATCCAATTTCGATTCAAGTCGGATAGACTGCCCGGTGCTTTTTCCAGAGCATTAGATGCACGGGTGTCTCAACGTGCACCAAGCCTTCCTCCAACAACAACAGGATGGAGCTGGACACCCGATTTTGGAGAGTGATTGGCAGCTTATAGATACTAAACTTACCAACTACCTGACTTCTCTGGCTGTCTTCCGTTTGGTGCTGTTAAACGGGTACGAAGTTAGTGAGAATTGGGTGTTTTCATGAAACCAGTGGGGCCATGAAAGCTTAGCATCAGTTGCTTCAAACAAAATTCATTTTAAAAAATATATGATGTGTACTTCATATCATAACATAAACAACACAAATACTGGCCTAGACCACTGAGTAGGAACAAGACAGGGTCCAATGACTAGGTGCAGGACGCTGTCTGGGGGACTAATAACAACAATCATTCATCAAGAAAACACTGTTCCTTCCACACATCAAATTAACCACTCGCTTGAGGCTAATATAAATGCACAGGCGCTAATACAGTCACATAAATAAGCAATCAGAGCTAGACATACGGTCTAGCTTTGAACACCTCTCTTGCCTAAAAGCCGTTTAAGTAAAAAACATCAATTTATGGTGAAAGCATCGAAAATTTTTGAATAGTGACTTTTAGGCGATCCTTTGTTTCATTTGCTGCTTAACAAAAAATGAGTAAAGACACACGGAAAGTCGAACTAAACACAAAAAGCAATTTTTAAATTGCAAAAAGCACAAGCGGCAAGGCAGCAAAGAAGCTGGCCCACGACATCTTGTTGCCCGCACTTTGCACGAAACTAACCTCTGCAAGAGAGGGGGCGCTTGCAGAACTTGAGCGAGTCTGAGTAAGAGTCATGGCCTGATCCTCACTGTCTGACGCGACCTTGAGTTTTTGAGCAGACTCGAGTGTTGCAGCAGACTTTTCAGTCGCTTTATCACGAGATGCTCGGGAAAGGTTTTCGTTGTTTCCTGCTGGTTCGTTCAGAAAGGGTTGGCTAATGTCTTCGCCTTTCCTTCCAGATGCACTGGGAGAAAAGCGTGAATTGCCCTCACCAGCTCTTCCAAACCTCTCAC
>NKYY01000044.1:14299-26634 GCA_002370515.1 Metschnikowia proteae | reverse complement strand
AAAGCGCTAGCAAGCACTACAAAGCACTACAAAGCACTACAAAGCACTACAAAGCACTACAAAGCACTACAAAGCACTACAAAGCACGAGCGAGCATCGGCTCGGCTCGGTGAGCAATGTACGCTGCGCGACGGCAGATTAGCTCCAGACTCCGAGCAACAGTTGCCACAGCCAAGCCGACCCACACAAAGCCACTCAGAGTCGAGCCAGCGGATCCCAGCAACCGCAAACCTACATGCAATGTCCACCACCGACCCCGACAAAAAGCACAGGTCCACCTTTCTCAGCAAGTTTCTCCGCAGGCATCCCCGCAACAATGGCCGCCAGAAGGCAGCAGACTCCAGCACGCGGCAGGAGACCAGGACCTTGGATAACAGGACCGTGGGCAGCAGGACCTTGGGCAGCAGGACCCTGGACAGCAGGACTTCGGACAACAGGACTTCGGACAACAGAACCTTGGACAACAGAACAGTGGACAACAGAACCTTGGACGGCACAACCTTGGACAACAGAACAGTGGACGGCAGAACTCCGGCCAGCAGAACCCCGGCCAGCAGGCCACAGGACGCCGCAAGGGTCCCGGACGCCAGCATTCTGTCGGTTTTGGACGAGTCCACACTCCTCAGCCGGGCAGACAAGCGCGGTGTGGCCACCGAGGACGAGTCCGGCGGCGAGTTTGATCTCGATGATATCATGCTGGACGAGCTCGACCACGCAGACCGCAGCTCGTCGTTTGCCATGCTCGAGGTCGACGAAAAGCGGGACTTGCACACGTTCTTCGACGACCTCCCGGCCGATGCTTTGCATTTCCCCAAGTACACGCGTGTCAGCCGCAAGTGCAACAAGAGCCCCAAGGCGTTGAACCACTTGTTTCTCTGCCAGGAGCTACGGTGTTCGCCGGCGGATGCCTACGACTCCGAGCCGTTTTCCGACCACGACGACCTGGTGCCGGGCGCAATCAAGTCCTCGGAGATCCTCATCATGGAGTTCTCCAGAGACGGCAAGTATTTGGCGGTGGCCGGCCGCGACTCCACCATCACCGTGTGGCAGGTGATCTCGTCGCCGTTGAGCAGGCTCAAGTACAGGAACTACGAGTCCTTGCAAAACGACGAAAATGGCTCCCGCAAGCCGAAGACGGCCCTCAGCGCGCCGGTGTTTCTCCAGGAGCCCGTGCGTGTGTTCGAGGGCCACTCCAAGTCCATCTTGTGCCTTGACTGGAGCAAGAACAACTTCTTGGTGTCCGGCAGCATGGACAAAACCGTCAAGCTCTGGAACATCGACCGGCCGCTCTGCCTCGAGACCTTCACCCACGACGACTTTGTCACTGCCGTGCGCTTCCACCCGAACGACGACCGCTTTTTCATGAGCACTGCGCTCGACAATCTGATCCGCTTGTGGTCCATCATGGAGTCGTGCGTGGCCTACAGCAATCACTTGGGCGACGACGTCTTGGCCACCACCATGACCTTCACGCCCTCGGGAGACACCTGCATCATCGGCGGCTTCAACGGCTCGCTCATGGCCGTGGAGACCCAGGGCTGCCACATCAAGGCCAGCTATAACATCAAGAATCGGTCTCGCCGCGGCGGACACGACCCCAAGATCACCGGCCTCCAGATCTTCAAGAACCCGGCTCTCGGCAAGCTGTCCGGCGACTTTGAGGGCCTCAACATGCTCATGTCCACGACGGACAACAGAATCTGCCTTATCGATATCAGCCGAGGCAGGCTCGTGACGCGCTTCAAGGGAAGCTCCAACAAGAGCTCGTCTATGAAAGCGTCTGTCAGTGAAGACCACCTGTTGGTGATCTGTGGCTCCGAGGACCACTGGTGCTATGTGTGGAGTAACAACAACTCCATCATCAACAACAAATTGAGAAGCGCCTTGAAGGAGCTCTTGCGGGAGCTGAAGAGTCTGCTAAGCGAAAAACACAAGAGCTTGACCCGCATTCTACATGACAACAAGTTGTGGAAAAAACTACCCGTGCATAAGTTCCTAGAGGACTCGAACAACCAGGACTACATACCCAACGACAACTCGAGCTATGCTGCTTTCCACGCCCATCACTCGCGGGTAAACATTGCTCTTTTTGCGCCGCAAAACACCAAGAAGTTGCTCAAATTCTCCGACGATGTGGTGTTTGACCTTGTCAAGCGAGGCATCGACCTCTCCGACTCTCCCAGCTCGCATCAAGACGAAGAGAAGCAGCTTGATAACGGCCACATCATTGTCACATGCGACTCCACGGGCCTCATCCGGGTGTATCGCCAAGACCTGGCGTACTATATCCGAAAGAACTTGATTGAGTTGAAGAAAGTCTACAGGCGGGAGCTCGCTAACCTGCGCTGTAACTCCCTCAACTCAAATATTCAAAACCTCAAGCTCGACTTGACCTCGCTCAACTCCAAGATCATGAAATCAAGAAGTTTGAGTCCGGCCCATGAAAACGCTTCCCTCAGATCGCAATTTCATCACAAGCTCAAGCCGGGGCACCGCAACAGTTTCTCGGCCATGAAAATCAACGGCAGCTCGAATCCTGCGAGATCATCGAACTCTATACGAAACAAGCCTTCGCAGCCGGCCGAGAAAATCTCATCCTTTCCGAGTGCCTCCAGAAAACACGACCAGTTTCTCATTCATAGCACAGATTCATCTGATGCGGAGTATTCGCTCCACGAAAACAGCTCTCATTTGCGGTTTGGCGAATCTAGAGGCAGAAATCGCAGGGGCTCGTCTTTGGCCGACAGTGATTACCCACACTCAGTACTCTCGCCCTTGGTGGGGTGTCATTTTGCGATGAAATCTGCGGAATCCTTGCACTCTAGAATATAGACTGAGCTACTCCTCCGTTTCCAGGTTGACGTTTTGGCGCATGATCTCCAGATACAACAGCCCGAGTTTTCGAGCGTTTAACTGCAATCGCTCCGTGACATCGTCGCCCAACCCAGCTGTGCGCTGAAGCGAGAACAATTTCACAGTATATATGCATAGCTCCTTTTCAGAGTCCCAGCTGCCCTGAGAAGAATCACCAGCATCGAAGACAAAATCCTCATAGTTGACATCTTCACCAGGCTTCCGCTCGAGAGCTTGGCCATCTTTATGGGCTAGTCTGGCCTCCTCTATCAAGTAGACGTCCAACAAAGCCCTCTTCAAGTCTGCCGGAATAGTGCCCGAAACATAGTCTTTCAAAACAGTCTCGGAAAATAGCTGATCGAAATTCTTGAACGAATCCACTGCAGAGAATTTGGTATAGAAGATTCTCAAAGACGTCAAGATGTCAAGAAGCACTGTGGAAAGTTTCTGCTTCAACTCAACGAGATCCTTCAACAACAGCCTCATTCTTGTATTGGACTCCGAAGTGATTTCATTGAGTTCTCTCGCCAGCTCACACATTTGAATGCACAACGCACTCCCATAGCTTGTAACGTCAGAGTAGTCACCCAAGAATAAGGTGATGTCGATAGACGAGCTGTCATTGCTGGCAAAGGAAAGGTCCTCGAGTTTCCTGGATAGAGTCACCAGAAGAAATTTGAAAACAGCATTCCATGACTCGGATACATGTTTCACGATGACTGAGAGTGAATTCGGCCAGACTTGCACTAGGGTGGCAAAGTTGGCTTTGGAGAGCAATTTCACCACTAAAACCTCCAAGAGAATCTTGGATGAGCCCAATATTGGCTCCGACACAAACCGGTTGATACTGGTGAAACCGGCTATGTGATTAAGCTTCTGGAGCGGCAACTTCACGTTGAGAAGCCTATTGAGCACGACTTTCTGGTCTTGCGCCAACATGCTATTCTCCTCGTTATCGTTGGTGTCCTCTATTGGCTCCGACAGAAGCAAATCGTCAGTGGCTTCAGAAACAAGAGATAGAATCAAGTCCTCTATTTTCATGCTGACTTCCGTAGTCAAAATCTTCTCGTCACGCAGGAAGCGCGTGTCACTGGAGTTTTCGCCGTCAAAGCCTTGAAGAAGAGTCTGCAAGTACACGTCGAAGGCGTCATTAAGCTCCGAGTTCCCGGAGTCCATATCGGCATAGTATCGCAACACCTTCTCATGAACAAAGTTGTAGTCGTTGATGCTAGACACGCTGTTGTAGAGTTTGGCGATATGGCTCGGAATAGTAATAAGCACCGAATTCCAAAGCGTCATAAAAACAGCATACACCAGAGAATTGCAGCTCAGAAACTCCTCTAGCCTGGAGAAGTATGTGACGAGTTTCGGCAACGTGTAGTTGAAGTCATCGGCATTATCAGCGGCCTTTTTGTCTTTTGTAAGTATGGTCATGATGGCACCAGATATCATGCTCAAAGCGACATACTTGAGGCCCAGCAGCAGAATTTCTAAGCGGGCCTTGAGCTCTGTTTCAATTAATGGAGATTGGGAGTCAGCAGAATCTTTGGGTGTGAAGTCAACCGCCGATAGATCGCACAAGGTGAACCGCAAGAGCAACTCCCAGGAATTCTGGTAACCCGGGAATGTATATATGGTGGAAAATAAGCGGTTGATCATGAATTGGAGCGGGATTTCGGAGTCGACTGCCATCACAGACGGCCGTTTCACTTCCACATAGTGAGAATGGGAGGAGTCAAGAAGCTCCGCCAAGATCTTGAAATTAAGGCACTTCAGGACACTCAAATTATCAGGACCCTCGTCGAACAACGAACACTCATGCGAGGCAAGAAACAGGGAAAACCTCTCCGTTTCTTGCAGGCTTTTCCTCAGGGCAATGGCCACAATGAACTTGCATAGCTCCTGCTTCGTCTTGATGCTGGCGCCAGAGACCAAACCGGCCTCCACTAGGTAGAATGCAAACAGACAGATCTCGTTACAGTCCGCAGCGTCCAAGAAACCAAGCTTGAACAACTCAAGGTAGACGCCAAACAAATTCGCCTTGATGCTGGTCTGATTCTCCACCCACACCATATTAATGAGCTGTTTCTTGAACCGTTCGGTGAACTGCCTGAAACCTGAGCTCATGGTCTCCTTTCGCAGCGTCGTGGTCCGGTAGAGCTTGTGAAGCAGTCGGATGACCTCTTCCTTCACAGTGTCCGAGGGATCGGATAAAAGCCATCCTAGATACCGCAAGTACTCCGGCTGCAAAAAGAACTCTCCGTACACGGTCATCCAGTCGGCCAAGGACTTTGCGCAGTCCACGCGAATAGCCACGTCCACGTCTCTATATCTGTGAACAAACATGGACTGAAACACGTCGGAGATGTACTCCATAAGCGTGTCCTTCTGGTGGGCGAAGGTGTTGATTGTGTTGTTGATCATGTCGATTTTCTTCTCCTGCGCACGGGCGTTCTTGCGGTTCTGCTTACCTTGGATGGCCCCGAGCAGCCGTTTCTGCTTCTCCAAGGAGATGGACGCCGCAGCCACAAGCTCACAGAGAGCGGACTGCATTGCAAGTAGAATGGCGGTGGCAACGTACCGGAACGGCCTCACGTTGCACGCCGAGAGCGCAGTCAACCAGGCCAAGAGCGAGCTCATCATGGGCGACGCTAGAGACGAGTCCGTGGACCTTGCCGTATACAAGGCGCCGTTTTCGTGGCCAGTGCGGACAAGTTGGCCAAAGAAGTCAAGCACGTTTTGCCGGAAGAACTTGATCTCCTTGTTGTTGGAGATGAACGGGTACTCGTGGTACCTCTGCCTCTCGAACATGAGCGCCACCTCGGCCACGGTGGATGTGGCGGAATCGTCATTGAGCATGTCGTGGTTCTGGGTGAGCGTGGTGCATCCGCACGCCCTAAGGATCAAGTTGAACAAGCCCGTCATGGCGTTGCAGGTGTTGTGAGAAAGGTCGTCTGAGTAGGAGTCGATCCAGTGTAGCGCAAGATCCGCCGCCGGCGCGTCTCTGGAGGAGAGGGCGCGGAAAAGGGGCACCTCGTCGTCGTCAGGCACATGTGGTGGTCTGGACGCGGGCCTTGGGTTGGGCTTGGCGGCTTTGGCTCGTGTGGACCCCTGGGCTGCGGCCTTGGCTCGTGTGGACACCGGGGCTGCGGCCTTGGCTCGTGTGGCCACCGGGGCTGCGGCGTTTTCGGGGTCGTAGTCCGTATCACTGGAATCGGACGGCACCTCCGAATCCAGAGCATCCACTATCGGCAAGGCTCTTTTTCGGGTGGCTCGAGCGGCTGTGGTAGCCATGGTGGTGCAGTAGAGGGTGTGCGGATGTTGAGACGCGTGCGACTACACAGTGAGCATTCAGCAGTGGAGCCGATGCGAGCGCGAGGAAGCCACACCAGCAGCGCCGCACAGCCTCGGCAGGCAGCAAAAAGGCCCGCCAGAGTCGCGTTCCACGGGCGCTCGCCACCACCGGAGTATCTGCGCCAGAGCCGCCAGCAGCCAGCCTGCGCTGCGCCTGTACAATACCACCGATAACGTCAGGCGGCCGCGCGGGTCGTGCACACGCCAAGATGGTACACGAAAAAACAACCTCAACAACACTCGTACGCTACACACCCACAATGTCCACCCCGTCACAGAGCGACAGCAAGCCCGAACCACCGCAGTATGACGCCCCGGTGGCGCACGAGCCCAAGGAAGAAAAATCAGATAAGGAGGAAAAGGACGCCGAGCCCGTGGACCTAGAACAATTGAGAGCCAACTTCCAGGAAAAAGCAAAGACATACTTGATAGAACAGTCCAGGCACGTGGTGATTCCCTCCTTCTCCAAGTGGTTTGACATGAACTCCATCCACAGCATCGAGAAAAAGCTGTTTCCCGACTTTTTCCCGGCCAAGGCGCTGGACGACGTGCCCGCCTCTGTATACAAGACCGCCGAGACCTACCGGAACATGAGAGACTTCATGATCAACACTTATAGAATTAACCCCATTGAATACTTGACGGTGACCGCCGTGCGCCGCAACTTGTCCGGGGATGTTGCCTCTATAATCCGCGTGCACAGGTTCTTGGAGAAGTGGGGCTTGATCAACTACCAGATCGACCCCAGGACAAAGCCCTCCTTGGTCGGACCCCAGTACACAGGCCACTTCCAGATCACCTTAGATACCCCCAAGGGCTTGGCGCCTTTCGTTCCCGAGGGGCTTGCCATCAAGAGCGAGGAACTGGCTGCGCAGCCCTCCTCTAACGGCCATGCTGCTGCTCCCAGCAAAGAAGCCTCGGAAAGCGAGGAAACCACCATACCGATCAACATGGAGATCACGCGAAACATTTTCGACGAGTCCAAGGGCTCCAACAGCGCTCCTTCCGTGACATACTTCTGCAACGAAACCTCCAACGACATTTCTGACGTCCGCTACCACAACTTGAAAAACAAGGCGCTGGCTGGCGGCAGCCTTGGCCCGCTGGTCATCAGCAAAGAATGCTACGAGCAAGGTCTCTTCCCGCTGAATTTCTCCGCTTCTGACTTTGTCAAGTTGCAGAAATCGTCCTCGCAGAGCGAATGGTCCCGGCAGGAAGTCTTGTTACTTTTGGAGGGAGTGGAGATGTTTGCCAGCGCAGAGAAAAATCCACAGTCTCTATTCGTCAATAACAACGGCCAGTGGGACAGGATCAGCGAGCACGTCGCCTCGAAGAACAGAGATGAGTGCTTGGTCAAGTTCTTGCAGCTTCCAATCGAGGACAAGTACTTGCAGAAATTGATTAAACAAGAGAAGGAGGAGACCCCCGAGGAAGGAGTCAACAAGGAGCAGATCGTGCAGGAGGTAGTGGAGAAGTTAATTGAAACGGCACAGGGCAAGACCCTCGTGGAGCAAAATAGCGTCAAGAACTTGGAGGAAAGCGTGGTCGACCAGAAGAACTTGATCAACCAGATCATTGAGTTGACCTTGGAGAAGTTCGAAACCAAGTCCAAGTACCTCAGCCACCTAGAAGCAGACTTGGTCAAGACCGAAAACTTGTTGAACTTGCAAAGAAAGCAGGTGCTCATTGAGAGATGGCTTAATTTCGAGAAGATCAACAAGTTCAAGGAGCAAAACCAAAACCCCGAGTTGACGGGGCTCTTAGACGACTTGTTGACACCCATCAGCATATTCGAGATCAACAAAAACGTGAACAAGATCAGCTTGGACGACACGCAGGGAGCATCAGCACAGACGATACAAGAACCCGAAGCTGCGGGCATGCCCGTGAGTGTGGCCGAGCCCAAGTCGTACAAGTTTTGGTCTGCGTGAGCGACGTGTACAACAACGTGTATAATGTGAAGACAGGTGTATTATGTGAACAATGTGCAATGTGCAATGTGCATTGTGCAACGTACAAGTTACAAGGTACAAGCAACGTACAAGTTACAAGGTACAAGCAACGTACAAGGTACAAGCAACGTACAACGTACAAGTTACAACGTACAACGTACAACGTACAACGTACAACGTACAACGTACAACGTACAACGTACAACGTACAACGTACAACGTACAACGTGTATCATGCCAACATCAGGTACTATGTCAACATCGGGTGTGCAGGCCAGAGTGCGAACTACAGTGACAAGGCTCTTAAAGAGTCGAGTGGTGTCGAAATTGGCAAGGCATCACCCCGGAGTCGTAAAGCCGACTGGATGGAGAGCAGCAAATGGCGAACAATAGTGCCACACGAGCCACTGCTGACTGGCAAGTGGCAGAGCGACATGGACATTCTCATTTATCCAGCTATTTATTCATCTCAATCTGTCCAGCTCAAGCCGTTCAATGCGCGTCATTTCTCCATATTCGAGGGCTTATAGAAATATATGCAAAACACAAGTAATAAATCGAATTCTTGACTCTTTGGCTTAGGACCATCAAGCCACCCGCAAGCTTTCCACAAGCCACCCACAAGCCACCCACAAGCCACACCCAAGCCACACCCAAGCCACCACATTGCCCCACCTCACTCGCCAAACTGCCAGAATTGGCCCGTACTGCATACGCACCACCCGCATCGCGCTCCATCTCAGGTCTGCAACACTCCCACCCAGAAGGCCATGTTTCGCATCTCCCTACGACGCGCGGCCGCCAGAGCATACTGGCAGCCGGCACAGAAGCTCAACAAGCACCCGCACATCGCAGAGCCCTTTGCCTACCCCCAGGCCACGCCGCACGCCCATGACGAGATCGTCGTGGCCATGAGCTCCGGCGTCGACTCGTCCGTGGCCGCCGCCATGTACGCCTCCAAATACAAAAACGTCCGTGGGGTCTACATGGCCAACTGGTCGCAGTCCGCCAAGTGCACGGAGGGAGAGTGGAACGATGTGCAGAAGGTGTGCCAGCAGTTGAAGATCCCCTGCGAGCGTGTCAATTTCGAAAAGGAGTACTGGACCGATGTGTTCATGCCCATGATCGAGATGTACGAGCAGGGCTTGACGCCCAACCCCGACTTGGGCTGCAACAAGTACATCAAGTTTGGCAAGATGGTCGACCACTTGTCGCGGCACCAGCAGTTGCTGGCGAAAAAGTGGTGGCTCGTGACCGGACACTATGGCCGAGTGTGCCGGGACGGCGGGCGGCGGCCGCGCTTGGTCAAGGCGTACGACGCTAACAAGGACCAGTCCTACTACTTGGCCAGCATTCCGCCCGCCGTGTTGTGCAATGTGCTTATGCCCTTGGGCCACTACACCAAGCCGCAGGTGCGCGAGATGGCGCAGTCGTTTGGGCTCCACACTGCGTCCAAGCCCGACTCCGTGGGGCTCTGTTTTGTGAGTCCCGACCATACGAAATTCCGCCATTTCTTGGATGAGTACATCCCGCCCAACCCCGGCAATATCGTCACGCACGACGGGAAGGTATGGGGCCAGCACCAGGGCTTGTGGCACGCCACAATCGGCCAGAAGCTGGGTGTTTCCATGCCGCAGGGCGATCCCAGGTACAAGGGCATCTGGTTCGTTTCGGAGAAACGGCTCTTGACCAATGAGTTGGTGATAGTGCGTGGACGCGACCACCCGTCGTTGTTCCACCAAAATGTCGTTGCGCTGGAGTGGAGCTTTCTTGGCGACTCAGACTTGACCCGCATGTCGCTGCTCTGCATACAGTACCGCTCTCTCCAGGACCCCATTGCTGTGGAATGCATAACCGTCGATGAGGAGGGGGAAGCCCTGATCCGGCTCAAGGAGAAGCAGCGCGCGATGGCGCCCGGCCAGAACATCGTGCTATACAATGGGCTCGAGGTGGTGGGCTCCGGCGTCATCTCTCGCATATTCTAGCATACATGTACATAGCATTACTTACAATGGCTGGTAGGGAACATCATTATTGAACAAGTTACAAAATACATCCATGCAAACCAGCGGCATGTGGGAAATGAAAATCCGGCTCAAAGCAAGACGGCATGCAAAAAGTGTCTGGGGTCGCGGCGCTTAGAAAGCAGAGATGGTGGGGTATAAGGCTTTCTGCTCCTTGCCGGACTTCTTTTCTGCCGCTTGTTCCTCCGCGAGTCTTTTTAGTTCGGCGATGATGTAGTCGTGAACCATTTCAATCATCTCTTGGTGTTTCAACACAGCCTCGGCGTTGAAGTCCTTCTCCTTCAATGATAGGTTTTTGAACAAGTCCAACGTATCGTCGCTGCTGAGGCTATCGCCATCCTCCGAGACCGACTCGCTCTCAGTTTTCTGTCCGGATCTCTGCGTGTTGCTGACGCCACCAAAGTCCGCCGATACGGCGAGGTTATTGTTTATGTTGTTGCTGGCGGTGCTGTTGTTCTGATACACATCGCCATATTCCCTCTTGATCTGTGGGTACATATGAGCATGGCCAGAATGGTGGTTGTTCACGAAGATGTCGCTCACGTGGTTTGCCTTGGGCTGGAACTGCGGAAGCGGTGGGTAGTATGGCTGCTGGCTTGCAGGCTGCTGTTGTGGGGCCTGAGAACCCTGGGAAGTGTTCAAAGTCTGGTACTGCATGTAGATCGACGTAGACAAGTGGTTGAAGAACTTCTCTGCTTCGTAGAGACTTGTCTGGCTCATAGCAGGCACGATGTTCTGAAACTGGCCCATGTTTTGAGGCTGAGGCATGCTCTGGTTTTGCGGGAAGTTGAAGGGGGCCGAGTTGAAGTGCTGGCCGTTGATAGTCGGGTCCTCGAAGGCGTTGAGCCGATTGTACATGTCCATGTTGTACAGCGGGTCGACCTTTGCCTTCTTATTGCTCTCGTTGAAGCCGTAGAAGTTGAAGTCGTTGAGGATGCTGTTGATCACCGGCATGTTGTACTGGGGCAAAACGGACTCGTTAGCTCTCTTTCTGTTTTCCGCGTCGGGAATCTTATCGTCCAAGGCACCCTCCTTATCGAGCTTCTTCTGAGCCTTTTTGAGGCTTCGCTGGTGCATCTCCTCATGCACCCTGGAGTGCTTCTTCAAGTCCTGCGGCCTCTTGAAGCTCTTGAGACAGAGGTTGCACAGGAACGGCTTCAAGGGCACGTGCACGCGCAAGTGAGAGGTGATGTGGTCTCGTTTGATGGTCAGAACGCCACAGTTGTCCCAGCAACAAGTCAAGGACAAGTTCTTGGACGACTTGCGGCCGACGTGGTCGTAGCACAAATGATCGTACAAGCGCTCGGCCACTTCGAAAATCATCGCGCAGCCGCCCCACTTGCAGACAAAGGGCCCTTTCAAGTCAGCATCGCGGATTTTCTGGTAAGTCTTCTTGGGCTTCTTGGAAACCTCCGGCTGCGAGGTGGGCTGGCCGAGGATGCTCATGTTCTCTTGGCCAAACAAGTTGGCTTCTGTTTTCACCGGCGCAGGCATGTAGGAGGGGTTGGCAAACCGGGGGTGCTGGTGTTCCAAGTAGTGGTCGGCGTGGAAAGTCTTGATGACCTCATTGCCCTGGAGAGGAGAGTTTGCCGAGGACTGGGACGAGAACGACGCCAGCGGCGAGCCGTTGGAGGACTGCGTGGCGGGGGAGTTGGAGACCACGTCGGAAAGAACTTCCAAGTCAAAGCCGATGTCGCCCTCGACGCTCTTGTCGCTGGTGGCGTTTAAGTACGACACGGGGTGCAAGCTGTAGTTCATGGACATGGCGCTGGAAGCAGATGTGGGGGAGCAGCTGCAGTGGAGATGGGCTGGGTCAAAGGGCGAGTATAGGGGTAAGACGCTGCGTTTGAGGAGCACAGAAAAGGGAAGAAAGGGATTAGTTATACCAGACGTTGGCCAATGCCAAGAAGAATCGCATGCCAAGCAAACTGCACAGGGCACGCCGCGCACCCCATTTGTCTTGCGGACTGCACGCAGCGATCTAAGAAAACCACATAGCCCCGATGTGGCCGCGACGACCTGCAGCTCACGCGCGAGCAGAGTGAGATGAGCTGATGAACGGAAGGAGACGGACTTAGATAAGAGTGGATGGAAATAAAGAGGATGGAAGGATGGAAATTTGAAGTGTGAACGGAAAGTTAAAGTGTGAACG
>NKYY01000044.1:0-14281 GCA_002370515.1 Metschnikowia proteae | reverse complement strand
TTAAAGTGTGAACGGAAAGTTAAAGTGTGAACGGAAAGTTAAAGTGTGAACGGAAAGTTAAAGTGTGAACGGAAAGTTAAAGTGTGAACGAGTGGATGGAAAGAATAGAATGTGACCGTAAGTGGACGCACTCAATGAACAGATGCACATCTGGATCTCACAACTCATCTCAGTCCAGATCTCTGAAAAACCGCTCGTCTTCGGCAACCGGCGTGAAACCTGGCCTGTCGGGTGCTGGCTCCTGCACAGATACCCCAGATGTTGTGTGGTCACACGGCTTGTGCTGCCCGCACCGGCGTGGTGTCATGACGTAGTGCGTGCGAGCTGCTGGTGACACCACCAGACCATTCTGAACACGACGCCTTTTGAGTCTATCGCTGGATTCCGGGGGGCGCAGGTCCCATTGTATGCCAGGCACACACTACTCAGTACTCAGTACAGTACTCAGTACAGTACTCAGTACACACTACACACTACACACTACACACTATTCGCTACTCACTACTCACTACTCACTACTCACTACTCACTATTGGCCTATTGGCCTGTTGACACTGGCCTGAATCCTACCACTCGCACCGCCCTTCACTGGTCTTCCACACGCATCGGGCGCTTTCCTTCACTGTACCTGCTGTCAGGATGTGATTGTTATGGCCAGTTGAGGCACGCACGTGACTACGCCGGTGCCCCGCAGCTTTTTCGCCGGCGCGGCCAACTGCTCGCTTGCGCATGTAGCTAGCATGCACGTGTTCTCGCTTGCTCTTGTCTAGAGCATCGCTCGCTCGCTTCTCGGTACTGCACAGAACGGCTCTACCCTGAGACCATGCTCCGCTACACACTACACTGCACCACACTACACTGCACTACACTAAACTACACTGCACCACATCATAGCTCTATGCATTCGCAGACCACTACCTCCCGCATTCAGGTACAGGGCGACTCCGTACGAGTCTTGCATCTAAGGCCCTCTCCGCCTGCCACAGATCAGCAACCTCCCCAGAGCAGAGCGCCCCGCGTCCGCTGGACGGAAGACGTGGTGGATAATGAAGACATGGGTAAGAAAAAGTCCAAGATCTGCTGCATCTTCCACCCCCAACGCGAGTTTGGCCAGAGCTCCGACGAATCGCTGAGCAGCTCCTCCGATTCCAGCTCCGACGACTCGGAGACTGAGCTGACCGACCACCGCTGCTGTAGCCATCAACACCAAGAAGAGAGAAAGAGCCATCAAAAAGAGAGAAAGAGCCATCAAAATGAGAGAAAGAGCCATCAAAATGAGAAAAAGAGCCATCAAAATGAGAAAAAGAGCCATCAAAAAGAGAAAAAGAGAAGCTCCCCCAACGCTTACGAGAGGCAGCCCCATTACAAGAACAAAAGCGTGCCCCCCTCCGCTCCGGGGTGAGGCCACAGAATAGACATCACCGTGTGATATTCAATATGTAAATGCAGAGACTTTTGGCTTCTATCCCGGGTTGGCGATGTGCAACGTGCGGCCCTGGTAGGCGTTCGTGTAGTCCACATCATCATTAAGTGACACCTTGGACTTATTATGCTCACTGGGCACATCTAAGGACGGGTCCATAACATTGTCAAACTCCATTATGGAGAACATCATCGGGCCCCCCTGCACCGGCTCGCTCCGCGGATTGAGTTTCTTCTTCGAGTGAGAGCGGCCCACGGTGGTCGCAGCAGTTCCGTGGGACGCCGCGACCGGGTTGAATATAGAGAGAATGGACTTGCTGGAGCTGTTGCGCTTGATTTGCGGCGACGACGGCACCGACTGGTTGTGGCCAGCCGCAGCCACGGTCTTCTCGTTAGTGAATAGCGACTCATCCGAAGTGTTTTGCATCTCCTCATCGTATTCGCGTCGGTGGCTCCACGCTCCAAAGCAACAGCAATATAGAAGCGTGCACACCAACGCAACCACCACCACTCCTACGGCGGAGAACGTCCCAGCCACCTTTGCCTTGGAGTCGAAAAACGACAGCTTCGACTTGTTCATGGGCAGCGGCGTAGCCAGTGGAATTTCCGTGATGTACTTTGTCGAAACACTCGCGGTAGTCGACCCGTCCACCGTCATGATGGAGACGAAAGTTGTGGCTGTCATTCCGCTGGACGTGGTTTGAGAGATCGAGGACGTTTTCAGTCCCTGCGAGAAGCTGTCCATTCTCGCCGGCGAGTCACTACTGGAAACGGGGGCGGCTTGCGAGCTCGTCTCTAGGAGCAGCGAGGAAGCGCTTGGTATCTGGGAAGTTTCCGGTTCAGACAGTGTTGCAGTCGGGGTAGTCAGTGTAGTCAGGGTAGTCAGTGTAGTCAGGGTAGTCGGGGTAGTCAGGGTAGTCGGGGTAGTCAGGGTAGTCAGTGTACTCGTCAGAGTAGTCAGTGTACTCGTCAGAGAAGTCAGGGAAGTCGTCAGAGAAGTCAGGGAAGTCGTCAGTGTACTTGTCAGGGAAGTCAGCGTACTCGTCAGAGAAGTCAGTGTACTCGTCAGTGTACTCGTCAGTGTACTCAGGGTACTCAGGGTACTCAGGGTACTCAGGGTACTCAGGGAAGCCAAGACACTCAAAGTCAGGGTACTTGCAGTCAGCGCAGCCAGAGACATTGTGGAAGGACTGCCGATGATTATATACCCAAAAACCCCGTCGCCGCCGCACTTCTCCTGCTCACTGTAACCCGGGCATCCAGTGTTGCACTGGCCCAAGGCCACGGTATCTGCAGGCACGGAGTCAGAGCAGTAGCAAAGATAGTCCTGGGTGATGGCCGCAGAGTAGCCCTGTGCCGTGCAATGGTTGGAGCAAAGACCATTGGACATGTACTCGCTGTACAAGGACGAAGAGCCCAAGTTAAGCAGCGAGCAGAGATCTAGCGCCACGGCAGAAACAAGCAGTAGCAGGAACAAGCCCGCAAGCACATGCGAAGTGGAGAACATAGTATTTGCGACCGCAGGAGAAGGAGCTCCAGAAACGGTACCGAGTATAGTGGAGCAAGTGGAAAGAAAGAGTTAGGGATGCTCGGGGAAAATTACAGTGCGTACTCGCACATGTTGCACGGGCAGATTGGCCGGCGAAACAGCGGCGGCCGGCGGGGCGGGGCAGTTGCCCGCTTTTGCACCGCAACAAGGCCCTGTTGCGCCTGCAGGCACAGCCGGACAGCACAAGCACAGGGCGTCGGCCGGGGGGTTGGCGGTGCATGGCCCAGTGTTATTAATATCCATTGCCTTATCGAGCAATAGTGGTGCGTCAAACGCTGCGAGCCGCCTCGCTGCTGCACATGTGCAGGAGCAAGGTGAGACATGGTAAACACCTGCTCGCCGATGCCCATCAGCGAGCTGGTCATGTGATCCCGCTTGGAAGCCGCGGACTTTTGTCAAGCAAACACCATGTCCATCGAGACCCACATCCAGCAGTTAGCAGACATACAGCAGCTAGCAGACACCCAGCAGTTAGCAGACACCCAGCAGCTGAAAGCAGACATACAGCAGTTGAATGCAGACATACAGCAGTTGAATGCAGACATACAGCAGTTGAACGCACACATCAAGGCGCTCGACGCCGAGGTCAAGACCCTCCATGTCCAGCACGACCAGGTGTACCGCGAGGTGTCGCTATTCGAGGCCGAAAACAAATACAAAAACCTCTCCAAGCCGCGGTTCGCCCCGCCACCCGCTCCGCCACGTGACGCAGACGACCCGCCCGCCTTGATCCACTATTCGTACTTCGATCCGTCCATCACCAAGTACTTTCCGGACACGCCTGCTGCACACGAAGCCACGTCCACGTCCGAACGCATTCTTGAAACCATTCTGCTCAAAACCACCGCGGGGCTCGTGGCCTTGTCCGAGAGCATCATGCGCTTTGGCGGCATCACTGCGTTTCCCATCAACCAGCACTTGTACGATTCGGGGGAGGATGCGCTTCTCGGCCTTCGCTTTGACCTTTTTTCGCCGCGCACGAAACGCTTCGTGACTCCGCACTATATAATCCTCCGGAGGTGTGCTTCAGTCCTGAAACACGCCGCGCTGCTGCGGCCTTGGCTGGTGTTCCGCTACACCACCCCCGCCTACGTGCCGCTTGAAACGTACCTGAAACTCCTCCAAAATGCGAACGAGCCCGACGCCTTGCAGCTGTTCGTGGAGAAGGTTCGCCTGCGCTTGGTGCACGTGCACTGGAAACACGAGCTTTTCGACCTGGTGCAGGCCGCCTCCATGGGCGATCTCCTCGGCACCTCTTCGGCCCGCCCCGTTGTGTCTGTTTCCCGAGACTTGCAGTGCCACCGCGTGACCATGGCGTTCCACGACTCCTCCCACTCCGTGGAGCTCATCTGCGGCGACCTGCACGTGCACGAGGCCACGTGCCTCTTGGGCTGCGAGAACCACAACTTGGCCGTTCAGGCCATGCTCTGCGGCATCCACCTCCGGGACCTTGTCGCTGTGTTTGGCAAGCTCGTGCGCTATATGCAGGACAACAAATTGCTCCCGGGCTCTCTTTGAGTTGCTACTGCTGCTGCCGAACTCAGGGATTACGGATTTAGATTGACTCGAACTTAGGGATGTACGGATTTTACATTGACTTGCCGAACTTGGGGATTACGGATTTCTCTTTGACTTGCCGAACTTGGGGATTACGGATTTCTCTTTGACTTGCCGAACTTGGGGATTACGGATTTCACTTTGACTTGCCGAACTTGGGGAGTACGGATCTCTCTTTGACTTGCCGAGCTTGGGGATTACGGATTTCACTTTGACTTGCCGAACTTGGGGATTACGGATTTCTCTTTGACTTGCCGAACTTGGGGATTACGGATTTCTCTTTGACTTGCCGAACTTGGGATGTACGGGTTTTATCTTGACGTGGCTGCAGTGTGACGTGGCTGCCCTAGTGTGGAGCCTCTCTGCAGGAGCGGGCTTGCTTGCTCCTGGACTGCACGCATCTTTTGCCACCAGTCCCGTATATAAGACCCGTCCGACCCCTGCTGCCCACCCCAAAATGCCCTCCCAAATCATCCTTAAAAACCCCCCCTCTCAAGATGTCAACTTGGCCTGGGACCAAGCCGGCTCCACATTTGAAATCAAAAACGTCGACCTCCCCCAGCTCAAAGACGACCAGTTGAAGGTCAAGCTCTTGTACCTCTCCAATGATCCAACCCAGAGAAACTGGATCGGCGCCGACCAGGACCCTTCCAGAACTTACTACGTGCCCATTGAAAAGGGCGAGGTCGTCAGATCATTGGGCTTGGCTGAAGTGCTCGAGTCCAAGTCGGCCAAGTACGACAAAGGCGACTTGGTGGTCGGCCTTCTCGGCTGGGCCGAGGAATTGGTCGTTGACGATAAGCAAATTACCACCAAGGTCGACAAGTCCATCCCCTCGGAGATGTACTTGTCCACAATTGGCCTCACTGGGTTGACGGCATACATTGGCTTGAAGAAAATTGGTCAGATCAAAGAGGGGCAAACTGTGTTGGTCTCCGCAGCTTCCGGGGCCACTGGTTCCATGGTCGTGCAACTCGCAAAGCACTTGTTCAAGGCCTCCAAGGTGATTGGAGTCGCTGGATCTGAAGAGAAAGTTGCCTGGGTCAAATCTTTGGGCGCAGACCACTGTGTTAACTACAGGGACGCAGACTACAAAGAACAATTGCACAAGATCATTGGCAGCGAGTTTGTGGACATTTACTACGACAATGTCGGCGGTGAGCTCTTGGACTTTGCTCTCGGACACGTCAAGAAGTATGGCCGCGTGGTTGCGTGTGGCTCCATTGCAGGCTACAACGATCCCTCTAAGTCCTGGGTCAAGGACTGGTTTCAAGTGATTCTGAACAGACTCTCAATCCAAGGCTTCATTGCGTTCGACTATGCTTCCGATTTCGGCGACGCCATCCAGGACATCACTGGCGCAGTGAAGAAAGGGGCCTTGCGTACGGATGGCTACTACTTGAGTGATGTTTCTAAGGAGAAGAACCCACTTTCGGAGGTTCCCTCCACTTGGCACAGGTTGTTCACGGACGAGAAGCCTAAGGGTAAGTTGATCACTAAGATCGCGTGAGAACACAGGGCAGCAGGGAAATAGATACCTACAATTTAGAATAAAACATTTTACTAAGTCACCTTACCATCTATAGATGCAGAGCCCCAATCAACCACGAAAAGGCTCCGACTTATCTAGAAGGCATTTCCAAATCCAGCTCCCGTAGGCTGGTAGCCCAAGCCTGTGTTTTGGCCCATCATAGATCCATTGGTGATCATCAATGGCTGGCCCACACTCTCCTCGGCAGGACTGGCGTCATTCTTTCTTTTTTGCAAGTCGGCGTAGACTTCGTTCAAGCGTTTCTGGCTCTCATACGCATGTGAGATCTCGTATGGCTTGATGAAGGTGCCCAAATTGTGCAACCACGACAATTCGAGAACGTAGTCGAACTCAATCAAGTCGTAGGCAACGTATAAGAGGGCAACAAAACACTCGTGGTTTCCTGTTTCCACAAAGTAGTCCAAGAGCTCATGAGCAATTTTGGTGGACTTGGAGAGAGCAGCTGTTTTTAGCAAGTCTGCCCACAACTTGTCGTTTTTCAAGATCGAGATGGACTTGGCAAATTTTTTGTGTTTAGTGTAAAGCGTAGCGGAAATTTGTCTGAAAAAGATAAGCGAGTGATTCTCCAATCTCTCGGCCAAATCCAACGAGTTGAATCTGTTGGCAGACTCATTTTCCACTGCAGAACGCAACGACTTGTAGTCCTCATCCTCAATCAACAAGTCATGGTAGGCGCTGTTAACAATAGAGTTATTCTTGTCGAGAACAGAAATCAAGAACGGCTTGATCAATGGCAAGTTGTCGGATTTCACAAACATTCTCACGAGTCTTGGCAAGTCGATCTTTGGACTCAAAACGGACAACAAGTCCACTAAAAGAGTTGGGTTCTCCGCCATGTAGAAGTTGATGGCTTTGTAGTAGATCTCCAAGTTAGACACCTTGGCAATAATCTCCTTAAAGGAAGAGTGGTCGAATGCAACTTCAGATTTGTCAATCATGGTCAAAGCGGCATTGTCCCATTCTTCATAGTGACAGTACAAGAAAATCAACTCGGGGTACAAGTGAGCTTCCTCACATGCAGTCAAAACCTTTGGGATGTTGATTCTAGACCAGAACAACTTCAAGTGCTCCATGACTTTTTCTGGAGTGTACTTGCAGTAAAGAATAGCAAGCTCCGTAAACATACCCATATGAGCTCTCTCTAAGCCCAATCCACTTTCGAAAAGAGCAATGAGCTCATTGAAGTAGCCATTTGTCTCGTAGGTCTGCACCAATTCAGGTAATTCATCAGCATCGATGATCAAGTTCAAGCCACAGATTTGCGCCAATCTGAATTCTTTGTTTTCGATACATGCGCTGTTCACCTGCTTCCACACATTAGTGTTGGAGGCCTTTCTGGCACAGTCCACTGCACCTTGGTAGTCTTCTAAGTAGACTAAAGTGGTAGCCAATTTGGAGTATTTGGAGACGTTCGAGTAAACGATTTTGGCGGCTTTGTAGTTCTTAGCCTCGAACAACTTATCACCAATATCCTCCAAAACGGCGACGTTGGGACCGGCGACAAACTTCTCGATATCGGAAAGTCTCTCCAAAGAAGCGTAACAGTTGATCAAGGCATTGTCGATGACGCTTTCTCTCAAAGTCTCTCTGGCCATGTCCAAGAACGGAATCAAATCCTCTTCTTTGCCCGCACGCTCGGATATCTCGATCACTTGCTCGTAATTCTCAGGATTTTTGGATTTAACATAAGAGTCAATCGCCTCAGTGATACGCAATCCATTCAATTGAGCGGTTCCCAATTGGTACCACAAATCCGAAGTGTCATATTTCTCGGCGTATTGTTCACCTCTGTCAAGGGACATAATGTCCTCCAACAAAACCTTCATGGCCTCGTTTCTCATCTCGAACTTGTCGTAAACGTAGAAGGCTTCCTCGAGCAAGTCGTTGTCAATACATAAAGGAGCAATCTCTTCCACGTCATACTTGTCCAACTTTTCAAGATAGTTAGCAACACGAGTAGGGTCCGCTTTGATAGCAGTAAGAATCAACAAACCTTGCAAAGAAGTGTTGTCATTAAATGGAGATGGCTCCAAAATGATCTTCTCCAAAAGCTCGATCAACTCTTGTGGCAAATCATTTTCCATGAAAGCCTTCACTGTGATTGAGATAGGCTCAGGGTCGCTCAATTCTGGGATACCAGTAGAAATGACATGGTCAATGAGCTGTCTTCTGTGCTCGTTTTCAGGAGACAAGACAGTCTCCCATAACAGGAAGTCAGACTTTGCCAACAAGTATCTGGCTTGGTACTTGTACATCTTGTTCTCATTGGTGATGTTGATCAACTCAGCATTGTTTCCACCCTTCGAGTAAGCAATGTATGCCAAGTATGGATCTCTCTTCTCACAGTACCTACCGACAGACAAAGTGTCGTAGTTATTGTTTTCCGCCAAAAACTTCTCGGGACTGTTATTGGAATCAATGTAGATTTTGGCCAACGTGTTGTAAACTTCCTGATCAGTAGAACCACCCTCCAAGGTTTTCTCCAAGAATGGCAATAAAATCTTGAGACGGTTTCTCTTTTCAACCTCAGTAACTAACTCCTTGAGAGGAACTCTGCCCAAAACGGACATCAACAAATTCTTAATAATTGTTTCGTCACAGTCGACATCCAAGAGTCCCGCAACCACTTGAGGTGTGTTAGCGGAATTTACCTGCTGAACATAGACCTCGATGAACTTGTAGAACTTGTTCTTGTACAAGTACAAAATTAAGTCATGGACAAAGTTAAATCTGTCGCAGACAATTATCAAAGGCAACTGGTCATCAAGTTTGGCTTCCTTTAAGAAGTTCTTAACCTTCTCCCCATTGTAGACATTGTTGTCTCTGACAATTCTTTCAATTTCCTTGATCTGGTTGGTCTTAGCACAAGCCTCAATGTACTTGTAAACCACATCTGCGTCTTGAGTCAAATTGACAATTCTTGACAAATAGTAAGACAAGCCCTCGTTGCACTTGTAGGACTCAAAAAGCTTGATCAAGTTCAAAGGACCGAGTAAGTCGGAGTACTTGCTGGCGACTTGGATCACGACCTGCAAGTTTTGTTGCAAATTGTTGGTCATCAACTCGTTTAAACAAGCCATGGATTGTTGCACATTCAATTGACCGAAGTAAGAGACCAACCAGTCTGCAGGCAAGACATTGGTGTGCACAATGACTCTCTTGATGTCTTTCAAGTCGTCATAGTGCTCCAAAGCTCTTTGGAACAAGCCAGACTTCTCACATAACTTTCCTATGCTTGGCTTATCGTAGTGGCTGAACATTTGGTTGCCCAAAATGGCATCAGCGACTTGAGGTGCATGCAACAAGTTTGTCTCCAAAAGTTTGGTTTGTAAGTGGCCCTCTGCTGGGGAGTCGTTCTTCAAAGCATCCAACAAGAAGGCGGTACCCTGCTGAATGTAATTTTGCGAGAAGAATAAGTCAGAGATATTCTCGACGTTCAAGCTAGTTTCTCCATTGGCCAACAAAGAGGTGGCAAATTCACTGGCCTTGTCAGGATTAACGCGAACCAAGTTCTGGATCAAGTTGGTGTAGTCAGGCTCGTATCCGACCTTTTGGCAATAGGGCAAAATCTTGTCGAACTGCCCCAATTCAGCCAAGCAGGAAACCACCTTCATATTCACGTTAGCACGAATGTACACTGCCAAGGCCAATGCAGTGTCGTTGTAAGACTTGACAATGTCTCCCAATTCCTCAGAAGAAGTCAACTTGTCCTCCTTTAACCACTTCTCGAAAAGTGGCTTACGGTCCTGCTGTAAAACAGGTTTAGCAAGCTCGACAGATTCGTACTTGTTCAAGGAGCCTCTGTCCAATAATGTGGAAAAGTATTGTAAGATTGGGGAGATCTGGCCGGGCTGAGGGCTGATGTGCTTCAACTTGTTGATGGTATCTTGAGTTCTCAATTGCTCGGAAGAAGCAGCAATCTTGGCGGCATTTGCATAGTCACCCTGATTCAAGTAGTTCTGGAATTGCTGGTTAAATAAATTTTCAGCTCCAGGAAATCCGCCACGAGAGGCAAGGGACAAACCAAGAGGCACATCCGACAACTTTTCCAAAACGTAGGGAATGATCTTGTTCTTGTCAACTTCCACAGCCAAGACCTGGCCCAGCTTGTTGATGGTGATGATACCAGTGCCGTTTTTGTAAGGAGCCGCCGTGAAGACAGGGTCTGCAGTGATCCTGTTAACAAACAAATTGGAACCAGTTTCAATATCGTACAAGTGAATGAACCCGTACTTGGTCAAAATGTAGATGATTCCGTACTTGTCAGAAGCTTGCAAGCTAATTGGGAAATCGTTGGAAGCATCAGGAGGGAAAAAAATATCCACAGTCTTTTTTGGGAATGATGGATTGCCCTCAACGTGGTCGATCTCGATAATGTGCAAGTTGCCCTGGCCGGAGGCCGACTTGTTTCCGATACAAAACACCTTCGTTGGCAGCGGAGCACCGTTCAACTGTATCTGGGCAAATTTACAGACATGGCCCTCGATGGCTTGAGACACCCCCCTGGATTTGCAGAAAAGCTGCGTGTGACCAGCAATTCTTCCGTCTTCCTGGGCAATACCGGTCACGGCAAACCAATTTAGAGCAGGCTCAGCCACAAAGTTTATGATCTGACAGCTATTCAAGGTGGCATGTCTGTCACTCAACTTCTCAGGCCCGTTGTTGGTGCCGTCAAAAACACTCCAAATGTAGATATTGCTGGCGGTCACGAGTCCCAACACCTCGTCACTTAACCATTTCCAGAGCACCACCGGGGAGTCCACGGTATGAGACTTTAATCTCTGTTTGGTGTCCAAATTGAAAATCTGCAAGGCAGTGCCGTTGGCTCTCAAGGCAATGACATTCTGCTTTGGGTGCATGATGGCGTTGTCAGCGCTCATATTCTTCCGGGTGAGTTCGAAGTTCTTTTCCAAGTCCACAATTGCCACGGTGTTCCCTTGGGCGCCGCTCTCTCTCACACAGATGTAGTGGTCGGACTCCAAGGTGGTTGATTTGAAGTCAAGCGACTGGGGCTGGATGCCCAATTGGGTCAACTGGGTCAACTGGGTGAAGTTGATGGGAATGTCAGACATTCTAAATCAGTGTATGGGTGAAAAAGATTCGGCGAAGCAACGAAGTATGTGGTACAAATCCCAAAGTGGTTGGTTGATTGTGGGGTTTGGCAACACTAGTACTTGGACGCTGTTATAGAAGCAATGTTAGGGGTACGTGTGTGGATCGCGGGTGGGGAGTGTTGTTGGATTATGTAAGCGGCCGCGCCGGAAGCGTGGTGTACGGGTGTGCGCTGCATGCACTCCGCTCCACTACTGAAGCGTCTTTTGCATTGCCAGAGATGCTTGCTGCCAGGGGAGTGCCTGGGGTGGTGGCGGAGCCCGTGGGTCAGCCTGGGGTGGCAGCGATGCCCGCTGGTCAGCCTGGGGGCGCTTGCCGACCCCGGAGGTGGCGCAGTAGCTCCAAGGGGTCTAGCCGGTGCAAGACCCGAGGCCGAGGTAATATACCCAGCTGACACTAAACCTGGTGACCAGCACTCAGGTTCGTGCGCTTGACGGCATGTCGTTGCCTCCGGTGATTGATTCAGTCGTTGCCTCCGGTGATTGATTCAGTCGTTGCCTCCGGTGATTGATTCAGTCGTTGCCTCCGGTGATTGACTCGCCTCCAGTGATTGTTTTCCAGTGATTGTACCAGTGATTGACTCGCCTCCAGTCTTTATCTGTAGTCAGTGTGGAACACCCAGGTCCTAAGCATTCAAGTCGGCAGGCCCAAACGTCTAGAGCGGCGGAGCCACCGTCTCCAAAATCTCTTCCACTAAGCGGTTGGTAAACCCAGTGGTTGAGCCCGGGTCGGCCACGGAAACGTGGCGGTCCAAATACCGCCTCACGCCCTCCCACTCGCTTCCGTACCAGTCACCAGTAAGCATGGAGATCTCCGTTCTCCTTTGGAAATCGAGGCTCTCGTCGGACCGCGAAAATAGCACGTTGGTTTCCCAGTCCACGAGCCAGTACGCGATCTTCCGGAACGCAACCTTGATATATTCCGGGGTGACGAATCGGCCCCCGCAAGTGTCCCGCTGCGCGTACACCACTAGCGCTTTGGCCAAGAGCATGATCCCCGTCTGCGCCCGTAGCGTGGGCCGCGTCGTTAGGGGCGCCAACGAGCAGAGCCGGTGCGACCGGGTGAAGACCAAGAGGGAGCACACGTACTCCTGGACACTGGGACTGGCGTAGACGGCGTGTAGCTCGTTCCGGGCCCGAAGGAGCTCGCCGCGGGAAATGCTGGCGGCCACGCGGCCGTGGTGGTTGGTGAAGCTCTGGCAGAACCAGAAGCGGTCCTTCACCGGCTGGCACAACTTGGGAAACGACCCGCGGGTCTCCATGATGGGTATGATGAGCGAGATCTCCGGCGCCTTGACGGTGTAGTGCCCGAGTTTGATGGGCGTGTCGGGGGCGGTATACCGGGAAGCTAGCGTGTTGTACCTCTCCAACTGGTCGAAGAGGGTGGTGATGCCGGTTCTGGTGGCCAAAGACATGTCAACGCTTTCGAGGTTCCTCCACACCACCACCTCGTGCAACACGGGCGGCAGGCCATGCTGGCGGCGGACCATGCGGTCGGTCAACTGGTCGAAAGTGTGCTCCTCGAGTAGGTCCACTTCCACGACGTCGTGGATGTCCCAGCACTGGGCGAGGACGGCGGCTAGGCCGTTCCTGCACGAAGCGTAGTCGTCGGTCTGGAGCACAATGTGCCTCTGCGCTATTAGAGCTACTGCTGTGGCCGTGGTGAGGTTCTCCATGGAGCTGAGTGTGTGACGCGGCGCTGCCTGTACCTGCAAACCCGTACCTCCGGGACCAAGCATCCAGTAGAACAAGGTATTCTATAGTAATAGTAATATACTCAATCAAAAAAAAAAACACCTCCAGTAGAACAAGGTATAGTAATAGCATATACTAAAAAAAGAAAAGGCATTCTGTAATAGTATATAGCAAAACCCTCTATGTATCAAATACAATTAAAGGTTCAGCCTAAAGAGGGCTTGTCGAGTAGTTAACTTGCGCTACCATAGTAAACTTACCTCCATGACTATGTGAAATAGCTTTTACATTGTCTCTACAGCTTCAGATCACTCCCGACGCATGTGTAGATAGGCACATATTTGCAATAATGTCGAAATATAAATCCTTTATAGCTTCGAACTGTAAATAACAGCTTCCTCCGCAGCTGCTGGCACATATTCTAGTTAGGACTCTTTCTATAGTATCATTACTATATTTAAAGTTTATAGTTTTTATTTTTTATTTTCAATTCCCTTCTCGTAGATAACTTGATCAGTCGCTTGACCATTGTCCCACTGCTGCCTTTAGAAGAGTTGATTTCTCAATGTGGCCGTTGTTCGCCGGCTCCAGTTCCTTCTAGATCTCTCGAAGACCTACATGTTTAAGATTCTTTATTTTATATGACTCACCTCTATTTAAAACAACCTGCATGTGTTATGTCTCTAGATTCGATCTGAAACATCATGTTCTCTTAATTTATTAATATTCAACTTACTCAGAATTGAACTGAGATACATGCATAATATCAAATATGGCAAAAGTCAAGTAGGTTCACGTGGAGCTTACTTCCCTTTGATTTTACTTTATTTAAATAGCTAGTGTTGTAAGGTAACTTTTGATAGAGGTTATTTATTATGGTTTCGTAGACCATAGAAATATCGAATAGGAGGTAGAAGACTTCTTAAAAGCAAATGCAATAATGTAATGTTATTGGTAGGTTTTATAACTAGCCTGAAAGGGCGCTGACTTGAGATATGGGTATTCTATAGTAATAGTATGTACTCAAAAAGGATGTCCCACCTAACAGTGATGATGATGCACAAGAACTCGATCAGGACTCCCAGATAAGCAACGGCTACTACAATAATCACTACAACAAAGAGCATGTCCGGTCGCCATTTCCGTTGGCCAAGCACTTGGATGGAGAGAGGAGAAGCTCAAAGTCGTTGCGCAAGGAAATCTGCGGTAACAGGCCAAGCTACAATCGGTCGAATTCGATCACTCTTGGTTTACTTCAACATGAACGGTCTGAATACAGCTTATAGTGTATACTCAAAGAAAAAACCCAACAGGTTTCTCCAGTAGAACAAGGTATTCTATAGTAATATTAATACTCAAACAAAGAAAAAGGTCTTCCATAGTAATATTAATACT